>NLAW01001500.1:12829-25553 GCA_002370915.1 Metschnikowia lochheadii | reverse complement strand
CCCCCCCCGTCCGGTTGGAATGGTTTCTAAAAATACTGTAACTCCAAGTATTAGACTTATTCAAGAATCTAACATAATAGTGTCGTCCTGGTCAGATAGTTATGGTCACAGTATAATCATAGCAGTAATAGTAAAGATATGCCTAAGCCTGCGGGATCAAAAAAACGTTGGAACTAAGCCTGAAATTTTTTTAGTTGCAATTAGTCGTTTGGTAATGTACCTGCTTTCGGGAAAAGTAAAATCTTGGTAGTGTACAAAAAAAAAAACAAAAAAAACAGTAATGTGAGACTGTACTAAAAGAGATATTAAATCTTTAAGTTTAAGAGTAGAATCAGGAAGAAAAAGTAAAATTCTAAGAGTACGATCTTATGAGTAGTAGTAGTATTACTATAAGTAAGAGTAGTATGGGTAGTTTCATGAGTGGTTTCATGTAACTGTATCAATAGTAGTAGCAGAATTAGTAGAATTAGTAGAATTGGTCTTATGAGTAGGAGTCGTTAGTTCACTGGACATCGTAGTCTGAAGAATAAGACAGAGGTTGAGGGTTGACGTTCACGTTGACCTTGACTCTGGAGCTGGGCTCATAACCAATCAACCAACGCTCATAACTCCTTTCAACGTCCATACCATACACCTTCAAATCATACATCTACTCTCTCCACTATCTTCACATTCCACTGGTCAACACCACACCCGTGCACCACAACACTCAATGCAAAAAAACAAACAAACTAGAATTGCTCTTTTATTCTAGTGGGATTTACTAGTGGAGTTCTCCACCTGGTCACGTGCGCGCATCACCTACTCGTTCAAATATATCTATACTACTCATCCACCATGCCCAAAGTCCGGACCAGCAGAAAACCTCCTGCAGACTACGCCAAGGTCAAGCCTACGCTTGATAAGCTCCAGGCCCGTCTAAAAGAAGCACAGCAAAAATCACTTACTTTGGAAAACAAGAATTCGTCGCTCTGGCCCATCTATAGGCTCAACCACCAGATCTCCAGGTATGTGTATATGATGTACTATGAACGGAAAGCCATTTCTAAGGAGCTTTATGAGTACTTGCTACGGCAAAAAATGGTGAATGGGGACTTGATAGCCAAGTGGAAGAAACAGGGCTACGAGAAGTTGTGCTGTGTGAACTGTATAGTGCAGAACGAGACCAACCATAATAGCACGTGTATATGCCGAGTACCCAAGGGTGAGCTTAAGAATAGCAATGATGATGGGTGCATTACATGTGGATGCAGAGGTTGTTCCAGTAAAGACTAAGGGACCATAAAGATAACAAATTAATTACATATAATACATAGGCAGGTCCTCTGGACCGCAAGGAAACAATCCTCTGCAGATGCCTTCCGTAGAAATGAAATGAGGCGAACCCCTTCTTCATCAAACTCCAACTCCAACCAACTCCAACCAACTCCAATCAACTCCAATCAACCCCAACACAAACTCAAACTAAACCTTTCCAAACCTCTCCAAATACTTGGAGTCGAACTAAACCTTTCTCAACCTCTCCAACCCAACTATCCCTCAACCTCTCCAACATAAGTATCAAATTCAACCTCTTCTTCTTCTGCCTCAACCTCCACTCAACCTTATCTCATCCTCACTCTCAAACGACATCCCAACTTCATCTCTTCCTCTCTCCTCATGCGCCAGCGCTGTCCTTATCTTCGTCAGCCTTCTTAAGCTCGCAGAGCAAGTTGGCCTTGGACGACTTCATCTTGACTGGATTGGCCGTAACTGCATTGATGTGCTTGACAGGACTGCTTTGCTTGACGATAGGACTATCAAAAGCCCGCATGATCATGTCGTCATCATCGTACGAGTTTAACACGGCCCTGCCCGCTGCAAACGGCGAGTAGTTGAACTCCTCAAGGTATGACTGCGAGTGCCATAGTTTGTTGATCATGTTCCCGCTCATGGGCGTTCGTAAGAGCCTCATGGGTGTGCGGCTAGTGGACTTGGGTGTTCGAGCTGTACCTGCAACTCGAGGCGTACCATTGTTGAACATGGGTGGCTGCAACTGGGGAAGATGCTGCGTAGGCATTTTGCTCACCGATATAGTGGGTAACTGCACCAGCACGCTTGGTCCTGCTCCCGACGTCAAGGCCCTGTTCTGAGCAGGTGTAAGAGGCTCGAGCAATGGCCCTGTGTCGAGCGGAGGAATGGGCAGCAATTCAAAGTTCAGACTGCAGCTGAAACTCAGCGCAAATGAAAGGTTTTTACCCGCCATCATTGGCTTGTTTGGACTCTCAGCAACAAATGAGACTTGGCATGGTGTGCGGACAAGCGAAGCGTCCACGTCAGGGGCCGTATCGCTTATGGTGTCGCTTTCTTTATTGTCTTCCCAAAGCGACTCACCCAAGTTGAGCTGATCGGCGAAATCCGTCCTCTTTTTGCTTTCGTCATCCGGTAAAGACGTGGGCGACAGTGGGAGCAGGTTGAGAGATGCCGTCTTGGCCAGGGCCAATTGATCCATAACCTCATGGTACAGACTCTTCTTGTTGTTCTTGGCCTTGAGGAATAGATCTTCAGAGTTCAGCTCAATGCACCAGAAATGACCCTTTCCATCTTTAGACTTGGCGCCTTTGACAAACGCCTTATTAAGCGAGAGATTATGACGGATCAGGTTTTGCCAGCCAACATCTTCACGACGGTAATACTTAAACGTTTCAGATATCCACATGTAGATCTGCGAAAGTGTCAATTGCTTATCTGGGTGGGAAAGAATGGACATGCCAATGAGAGTAGCATAAGAATAGGGCGGTTTCTCGGAAGAGCTGATGGAAAAGCCAACATCACGGGCCTGGCGTGGTTTCTTTTGCTTCTTCTTCTTGGGTCCCATCTCCTTAGTTATGGTTTCAGTCTGGCCAAATCCCGAAAGCGGATCCAAATTAGGCATCAAGAAGGGCGAGTTTATAGACCCCAGAATATACAGGCCATTAATCAAGTCACGGCCACCAAACACGGGTTTCTGGAGTTGCAGAGGTCTTTGGGGAGACGAAAACGCAGGCGAAAGTAGAAGGTTCCGTGAGGATGAAGGTCTAGTAGGCGATTCGAGGTTCAGGTGGTTTCTCTTCATGTATCCCGATTGTGGGGGCGTGGAGATTCTTCCCTGATGGAGGGGGGTATCGATAGCAGGAACCGGAAGTCCAGACATGCTAAAAACGGCCTATTGGACTTGAATTACAATAAAGGAATAACGAATGGAGCCAGGATAAATTTCAAGGGGGTTTCTGAATATGATTATGTGGCTCGTTTCGATTCAGGTCAGCGCGGAAGGGGGTCTCTTTAGCGAGCAAAATTGGGGGGGATCGCGGGACAAAATAAAGGAGGGGTATGATGGTCACAGTAAGGGCAACAAATTATCAGTGAATATAGAAAACAAAACCAATAAAGGATAGAGGTTTGCAAGCGTAGGAATCACCGTGAAAAGAGGGAACAATGAGGATAAGGGGGACTTTAAGAAGACGTGAAGGGGAGGGAAACGCGGTGCGCCTTCGTTCCTGCACATAATGTCTTGATGTAAATACGCGGATCGTGTCGGTGTGCACACAACATGAGGCTCATTCCCGTTTTCATCCTATATTGCGGTCAGAACAGAATCCCACAGACTTACGTTTGCCAGACGCGATTAAGCTTAGCAGCCGTGCTAGACCGACTTGCTGCCACAAAAGATTGTGGTGGAGTCAGCCGAAGTTAGCCCCTGAGCAACCTATCAAGGATGATATGTTTTTTTTTTTCATGGTTTGATCTCCAAAAAGACCCGATCCAAAGCAAAGAAAATCTTTTCGGTTACCTCAAATGAGTCCACAATGCACAAAGGAGGCTGTAAATAATCCTATTGTTAGCATTGCTGTAAGTGAAGAATTCAATGCGGAATCAACAGCCGGATATTGCGGGGCGTTAAGTGTTCAGGTTGATCCCAACGGCGGAGAGCGGAAATAAACTCGGACTGATTCTGCAGGTTCGAGAAGCAAAACGAAGCCGTTAGTCAGAGTCCAGGCCGCGACTCGAAAGGGCAAATATGGGTGGCGTTTGCCGGTGGGGCAGTGTCTTCAAACTCACGCCGCACATGCACAGAATACGCTTTAATTCCCTGCATGCGGTGGCAGAAATAGATGCAGGGGGACCTGCACACAAACATTGTTTCAGAAAAACGCGACTTTTTTGCGCGTTGTAACCTTATGATCTGAGATCAAGGTGGCTGCGGTTGTTAACGTGACGACCGATCACGTGCTTGATTTGAGAGTGAGCCTTTCTCGTGATGGGGATTGATCAGCTGATTGATTAGCCACAAAATATTCGCATCATAGGCGTGTGAGTTTTGGTAATAACGTTCCAAAAGGGACAAAGATCTGACATAACCACTGGCCATAATAATAATTTTTTCACTGAAGGTGCAATGCTAAGAATCAGCTGTTCAGGGGGGGGGGAGGGGGATTTATTGAAGCATTCGCATTAAACAGAGTCTGCTACCAATTCTTAAATGGCAGCCAATCTTTAATGAGAACTTGATAAGGTATACCATGACTTATATATTGCACCGCAGAGATATGACGCACCATATTAATGCATTGTTAATGCGTTTGTGGTACAGCTGTATCTGAAACATGTTTCATAAAATCCCGCAATTGGGGAATATATAAGAAGCAGTATTCCGCTCATAAAAAATTCCTCTCGTTCATTAATTAGTTGAGTGATTTATTCCCGCAGAAAATTTCAAATGTATCATTGATTTATTTATAAGGCTACTGAATTGCCTCTTAAACGCTTAGCATAAATTGGCTGGTATAGGCAACATAGCATACAAAGGACAAAGTGCGGACACTTTGTGCAGTACAACATGAATATCGAAATGAGCACCTCCACCTCACACTTACAAGCTAGTCCTTTGCCACATCCGCCCAGCTAATCAGACCAGCACAGGGGCCACAAACATATAGATATGGACGAAACCACTCGATCGCTCTTACGGTTTGTGGTGCGCGGGTTCTACTCGCGCCCTTACATTCTCATCCTCGACGCCGTGCTTCTCCACTCGGTATTATCGGAGGATGACCTCATCTACCTTCTCGGAATCAACCGTAAGGAGTTGCGGTCACTATGCAACCGGCTAGTGGATGACCGGCTTATGGCTAGTCATAATCAAAAAGAAGAGAATCCCCAGCAGCGGCTCACCAACAAGACATACTACTATATTCACATCACAGCAGCGATCGATTCCATTAAGTGGCGCATCCACTCGATCGTGTCGCAAATTAAAGACGAGATGTCGTCTTATGGTAACCCTCATGGGTACTTGTGCACGCGGTGTGGCAAGAAGATTAGCCAGTTGGATGCCATCTCGTTGCTAAGCGATGACCGCTCCAGCTTCATCTGCGATACATGTGGTGCCGTGTTGGTGGAGGATGACTCGCTGAAACAGGCCTCGATCAAGCAGGAGACCTTGGAAAAGCTTATGGTGCAGGTGGACCCTATCATTGGGTACTTGAAAAAGATTGATAACTCGGTGGTTGAAGACAATACGTTCGAGATGTCGTTGACAAAAGCTATTCCAGCACAATCGGGCTCTTCGGCTTCTTACACACTTTCCAACCGGATCTCAGGCAAATCCAAGGCCCAAATGTCCCAATCGTTGCAGAATGCAGCATCCAAGTCGAACGCCACTTTGCACGTGTCGATCACAGCCTCGGACGAAAACTACGAGAGAGAGCAGCAAGAAAAGGAGGAGAGGCGCCAAAAATTGGAACAAAATGCCTTGCCTTCGTGGCACTCTTCTTCCACCATTGGACAAAATAACGAAGCACCAAATCCTGAAGCGGATCTCGTGGATGACGAACCAAGCAAAACCGAGGTCAAGACCGAGGAGGCGGATGCTACTTTCGTACAGCCTTCAACCCTTACAGAGGCAGAACGGAAAGAGAAGGAGCAACAGGATGTGCTTGCAACATACTATGCAGATTTGGCGGAACGGGAGGCCCAAGAAGATGAAGATGAGGATGAGGATGAGGATGATGACGACGACAATTTTGATGATTTCGAGGATGTATGAGTGCAAAAGCAGAGCAGCACAGCAAACAAAACAGGAAACTGGCCTTGCTCAATTGTCATTGTGTCAAATGCCCAATTCAATTGTCTTTGCAGTCAATACCTCAAATCAAATGTCTTCAGATCTGCCATACTGTGCGGTTGAGTCCAACCGATCTGTTTGCTTCGTATTGCATAGAATAATACTTCATGATAGAGTTTCAATACTCTACATTTCAAATACAATATTATCATCAAAGTCGCCTCACCTTCATTATAGGTAACAGTAAGTAACTAGAGATTGTAGATAATAGCTACGAATGTAGATAGCGTGGTGTACGGGTGTCGTGGGACATGGCCGCGCGCGGGCCGGTTTCCGTAACTTCGATTCACTTTTTTCACTGTTCTCGTTATCTCCAGATGCCAGACAAAAAGGTACGTTAAGCCAGAGAAGAGCTTGGCCCCAAGTGAAACTCAATCTGAGTAGTTCGGTTGAACTTGCCTCTTTTGGCAGTTTTCGTGTTTCAGCTCTGCAACAGATCATCAGGTCTGGTTCCTTTAAAGAGTATGACTCTTATCTGGATTGACCAAATGAAGTTGTATTGATCGTGACAAATTCCCTTCACTGTTTTCACTGCAAAAGTTTTCACTGCAGAATTCTTCACTGAAACTGCCATTGAATCATCAGCATACTAACCTCAGACTGATCCTCTCAAATCCTTCATTGCTGGAGGAACGGCTGGTGCTATAGAAGGCGTGGTCACGTACCCATTTGAGTTTGCCAAAACACGGCTCCAACTTAAAACCTCCGGCACGTCCCGAAATCCACTCGTGCTTATCTTCAATGTGGCCAAAACCCAGGGTGTTTCGGCCTTATATGTAGGCTGTCCAGCCTTTGTGATAGGCAACACTGCCAAAGCCTCGGTACGGTTCTTTGGCTTTGAGTCCTTCAAGAGTCTCTTAGCTGACCGAAACGGGAAGTTATCTGGACCCCGGGGTGTCTTGGCCGGCTTGGGTGCAGGACTCCTTGAGTCTGTGGTGGCCGTGACACCTTCCGAAGCCATCAAAACTGCTCTCATTGACGATAAACAGACTGCCAAACCCAAGTACCAAAATGGACTTGCTTCGGGGACCGTCAAGTTGGTCCGAGACTTGGGTTTCCGGGGCCTATATGCCGGCGTGGTGCCTGTGTCTTTAAGACAAGCATCCAATTCGGCAGTCCGGTTGGGTGCTTATAACTCCATCAAGACTTTGGTGCAGCAGGCCACAAACACCAAGCCAACAGAACCCTTATCATCAACGGCCACCTTTGCTGTGGGTGCTTTGGCTGGAACGATCACAGTGTACTCCACAATGCCAATCGACACAGTGAAGACAAGAATGCAAGCACTTGGTGCAGAGAAAGTGTATTCGTCCACAATCAACTGCTTTGTCAAGATATTCAAGGAAGAAGGATTGTTGACCTTTTGGAAGGGAGCCACTCCAAGACTCGGACGGTTGGTTTTGAGTGGAGGAATTGTCTTCACAATCTATGAAAAGATGCTTGTTCTTCTCGGCTAAGCCAAATCAAGCATAAAACAATTAGACAGTTTTGGGTAATTAGATAGTCTGGGTGCTCATGGCCGAGTATACTCCTAGTCTTAGACAGGAAATCACAGGTCCATGACACAATAATAACTGTAAATCAATTTTTCATCACTACTTCCACTCACCGAACTCAAGACTGGGCCTCGTCCATGACCAGGGTTGTGGAGTAGGTCGTCTGCTCAGCCTGCGGAGCCAACATCTGCTTTTCCTCCCGTTTTATATTGTAAAAGTCCACCATTGATTTGATAATAATGAATCCTCCAAACGCAATAAGGCTATATGCCATATAGTGAGCTTCATTCTCCATACTGAGTTCATCCAGATTCTGGATAAACCCCAGCAGGTAGGTATCCACCTTGTTGCCCGAACTAATGGACAGAGACTTCAGGATATCAAACAGATTTGGATTGTTCGGTTGGTAGCGTGTGGGTATGAGGTCAGGCCGGCCAAAGTTGGCAGGAACAAGACTCCAGCCATACATGATCAAAGTAATACCAAGGCCAATGCGAGTGCCTTGTTTAGCAGCATGGGAAGTGTGGAGCAAGTAGCAAAGGATGAACCCGACTAATTGAAAAGCAACAGTCACCAAAATGTTCCAGATGAAGTTGGCTAAGTTCCCCACAGGTAAGCCCTTGACAAACACTTCATCCTCGTACATCGGGCTGATCATGGTGGCCTCCCAGTATTCAGGGGATGAATCTGTGGCAGCCTCCTCGTAAGTCGGAGGAAACTGTTCGTCACTGGCTCTAGTGGCTTCAGTATCTGGTTTGGCCGTGAGGTTCCTGAAAACACCATCGGTACCTTGGCCCACAAGACGGCCTGTAGGAAGGGCCTGGCGCCGGGCCGGGTCTAGACCGTTATGAAGGAGCTCGTATGTTTGTTTAAAAGGAATAAGGTGATTAACAGCATTAAGCATGCGTTGTTTTGTGGAGATTCTTGTAGGAGGTGAGGAGTCCTGGCCTTCCAAATCAGGCGAGTTAGCACCATCCAAACCACCGGCAAGGAGGGTCGAAGATGTGCCCTCGTTGAATGTCTCTTGGTGGCTGGCAGCCGGTTCGTTACCATGAAGGTGTTGGGTACTATCGAGGTGTTGGGTACCATCGAGGTTCTGGGTACTATGAAGGCTTTGGTTGTAATTGTGGCTCCTCGGATGAGGACTTATCAGGCCATCTTGGATTTGTTCGGACGACAGGAGGAACTCTTCGGAGTTATCGGCAGACTCAGACTCTGCATCCAGTAAGCTGGGCTCGGTCTCCACCCTGGCATATCTTCCACGGGAACTCATTGGTGGCTAAAGAGAAGGAGGCGTGGCTGGGTGCGAGTATAGTTTACAAAGTGCGGTTGGTAAGTGAAGTGCTTGTGTGCAGGAGCTAGCTATAATAAAACGCGGTCTTTAGTGGCTGCGAATCCTCAATTCTTTATATGGTGAGAATATACCTTAGTGGGTGATGACTAAAGTTGAACAGGAACATGTGTTTATGTGAGAGAGAGAATGTTTTTTGTATGTAGGAATAATGTCGCTATATAAAGGAGGAATGCACTATACACAGGAATTACAAATCTTAGGGGTGTACGTTTAGGCAAGAAACATATTCATGAACCTTTCTGAAACACCAATACTATTAGTATCCTTAGAACGTATATTAACTAAACTTAGTATTCGTTGATGATTCATCGACTGTTGGAATCTAAGCTGTTTAAATAACTTTGACGAGGAGAAAAAGGTGTCATCGAAAACTATTCAATTGAACAATAGTGTTGACTTGTTCTAACTCATCCCAGTGTATCATATCATGATATTTCGTAAATTTATGGCGGAGGAGAAGGAATTTGGAATGGCCTTTTTTACCAGCAGATGAGAGTTGGATTCGTATAATATCTTTTGTTTAAAGCAGAGCCTTGTCTATAGTACATTTAACAAACACACCTTGGGTATACATACTATAGTATAGGAGAGTGTTGATGGAACACTAGATATAGATAAGCATAAAAACACATTCACTCTAGTAGGTTGCTTTTTGTGTATATGTCATGATAGTCTGGAAGTATTGGTCCAAATAATGGTTTAGAGAGTGGTCCAAAAAAAAAAGTCTCAATACTGGGGGGTCTCTGTCTTTATATGTTGCGGTGCGGATGGCTGTAAATCAGAAAGTGGGGGCAAATGAGGGGTTGTTGCGAACAAAGAATATAAATAGAGCATTATCCCCTCAAACCTTTTTTCTCTCATCAATACAAAAAAGGAAATCTCTGACCAATAAAAATCCATACCTTTCTGAAACTGTCATTTTCATGATTATGGTGGAAAAGCATCCTGTGTGCCAAGAGTACGTAAAGAACAATTGAAGTGTGACTTGGTCTTATAAGGTGAACTAATAGTATAAGTGTCATTAGAGTCTATGTCTGTTATGATGCTAAGTCTTGTGTACAGATTAGAGGTTGTATGGTGAGTGTTCTATAGACACTCCGGTGGTTGAACTTCTACATAGTGGTTGACCCTATACTGACAATTAGGATTAATGTGGTGATTAACATGAAGGACTATATGGCGGACTATATGGTGGATTTTATAGTGTCTGTTGATGAATATGTCCAAAATGGTCGGGCTAATGATCCTGAAGTCTACGGGGACTAGATGTTAGGTCGTACTGCATATAAGAGAAGACCATAACCACTATGCAAAACATCATCCCAACCAGATTTTAAGGGTATGAGAGAAGAATAGGAAGGTGGTAGGGAGCGAGGATACATTTTCAAGCTGAAATGCAGTGTACTTACAATTTGGGGCTTTAGCTTTGTATACACAGTGTCATAGTGTCTGAGCAAGCCATCAACAGACATATATGCTGTTGAGAATATCCATAGCCACTCACATCGACTGGACCGCCTATCTGATTTCTTCTTAAGAGTTTTAAGAATTCGGGTACAGGTTGTGATTCTTAACTTGTGCCACTTATATCTACTAGAATATTTGTGTTGTGGTCGTTTTCCATACTCCTCAACCATGAGCGAGATCCGCTCTTTATATACCACGTTCCCTTGAATTCCGTCTTTTGTACCGGACTTGTTAATCCCTTCTCTAAAGTCAAACCCAATGGATCCTGATGCCAAGACTCGGTTTAGACTATCCGTCTGCTCATATACATACCTCGGAACCTTAAAGACTTGTCCCTTTGTTCAATTCCGTTGCCCTGCAGGTAATCCCAAACCTGCACACACATTGTTCAGGAAATCTCACATGTTTAACATATCCAACCATGCCATCATGAAAATACTCGAATAAGTGAAGGGTTTATAACTTATAGATTGGATACAAGCGATAGAATTGATGAAGATCCCATAAAATTGACTTTCGGTTGCGGCCATACCAAGTGGAAAACACTGTTTCCCGTCCGATCAACGTTAGTTAAGCCACTTAGGGCCACAGTGAGTAATGCAGTGGGAGACCATGTGTGAAATTGTGGTGCTGCAATCTTTTTTTCAAATCAAATCTAAACTGATCCTTTTGTATTTTGTGTGTCATAGGTTTAGTTAGTGCTACACACTATGGTCAGTGCTACCTACTTCGGCGTGTATGTATTTGTTGTTGTTATTTGTTTGATCTACAAAATGGTACGCACGAATGAAGTTGATTTTGGGGCCGAATCTTGGGTAAACAGGATCCGGGTCCTGATGTCCAGGCACTGCTCAGTGGACTCAGTGGACTCAGTGGACTGAGTAGACACTGCTACGCTTAAGATAAACCGGTTATCCGGTATACTAGAACAGTGTAAAATACTATATTCAGGTTTTTTCAAAACCATTCAAGCTAGGGGGCAAAATGTTTGGAACCAGAACTAGCAAAAATAAACAAACCAATAATTAAAAAGGTTTCGTACCCCTTCATAGAGTCTTTCAAACCAAATGGCGTAATGTTCAACACCAACTTTCATTAGAATTCAATATTCTGATTTCTTAACTCTAGAGGCTGGTTTGAATAATGTTGAAAAACACAGTAGTAGTCTAGACATAGTTTACTACTAGACATAAATTTATACTAGGCAAGACCATATACCACTGTATACTACACACATTATTCTTGAAACTACTATACCATACGAGACACCTTCTATACATAATAGAATCTACTATATACTACTGTAAGTTGACACTACCTTAAACCACTTTCTACTGAAGCAAAATAAACTACTGTACACTAGGGTGGTTCTAACAACTTCTATATTCTTTTTTTACATCCACCGTGGGTAGTTCTCTGCCTCTTGAGGTAGTTTGGTCTACGCTGTCTGATTTTAATGGTCACTTAAGAGTCGCAAATCATGCAAACATGATACTTTGTATTTGAGCAGTATGGAACAGCACTCTACACTATTTAATATAGACTAGAATGTATACTAGTAAGTGGTGAGTAGTAAGTAGTAAGTAGTAAGTAGGGCTCATAACCTGTAGATTGTATAATTCCACATTAGTTTGAAGTCATGGGGAAATAGGTTACCCTTAGAGTAACCATGGTTCAAGATCTAGGGGTCTCCCCTAACCATTAGATATTGATCTCTTTGTCTCCCTAAGAGAAGAGTAAACAAGAAACGTGAGTTTCATTACCAGTACGAGACTTTCTATGTAAGTCTAAGTCTAAGTGTAAGTGTTAGATCCAAGATGGATGGAATACACACCCTATATAGGTATTGAGCACACGTGCTCCAATGCCACTATTCCCCTTTCCGGTTCACCGTTACTAAGCCCCCACGGCTACCTTTCGGTACTCTACTTAACGACGGACGATTCCTCTAGCTGAGGCATCATCAACCAATATAGTTTCCATTAGGTAATAACCGTATTTACAAGACTCTCACAGTAAGTAGTGGTCAGTACTGAATACTAAGTAGCAAGCAGATAGTGTAAGTAATTAGTATTCAATGTAACCAGTGAGTAGTGTGTACTTAGCACTAAGTAGGGAATTGGGGAAGTAGTCACTAGTCAGTACTCAGTATAATATACTAGTATATTATAGTATAGTAGTAGTTAGTGGGTCCTAGTCAGTGGGTCATAGAATAGGATAGTAGTAAGTAGTAAGTAGTAAGTAGTAAGTAGTAAGTAGTAA
>NLAW01001500.1:0-12767 GCA_002370915.1 Metschnikowia lochheadii | reverse complement strand
AGTAAGTAGTAAGTAGTAAGTAGTAAGTAGTAAGTAGTAAGTAGTAAGTAGTAAGTAGTAAGTAGTAAGTAGTAAGTAGTAAGTAGTAGTAGTGGTAGAGTAGAGTAGAGTAGAGTAGAGTAGAAGACTTGGAGTATTTAGCCTACTATGATCTAGAGTAGAGATTGGCATACCATAGAGTAGTCTAGTGTTAGATCCATCATAGGTTGTGCTCTACCCATTGAAGTATCTTGAGCCTAAGCTGTCTAATCCTATGAATGGCCCTTCCAAAACGCCATCCTCTCAATCACCATTGTAAGAAGGTACCAAAGATGATTGGGATGAAGTCGAAGTACCAGTATAATATGATGAGTTAGGACAAAGGTGACTAGGTGACCAGGTGAGAACATTGGCACCTACCTAAGTGACCCTAATCCCCCCACCTTAAGGAATGGTCAACCAACAAACAAAGATAAATTAGTACATAAACGTTTAACAAGAATCTAACAAGTATCGTATCACATTGTACCAGAGACCACAATCTAGACCCAACCATCTTCAGTGCCTCCTAAAAGAATTAAATTCCAATACTCTTCTGTCTAGCCAGGTGTTTCCCAAGATATCCTAGAAGACAACAAACATCCAGAAGTATGCAGTGTAGTACTATGTTCTGTTAATCTGAAACTTCAAAGAAGACACTTTCACTTCTCTAAGATTAATGCTTTGATGTATCAAGATTTTATTATCCTAGAGCTTTATGGAGCCGGTTTCGAAACTGAACAGGGCTTCTGGGCCAGACCACTTGCTTATTTGCATTCATATTGTAAATGTGACTCCAACTCTGAGAACATGACTCCAACTCCGAGAACATGACACCAACCCTGGATAATTAGCTTTAAGACCCGCCAGCTCCAAAAACCTCGGCAATCGTCACCCAGGTTTGCTGCTGATTCTCCAAATGAACGGCCACTATGGGTAAGCCTCAGCTCAAAAGCCAGCAATAAAATGACCATAAGCAGATAAGTTGGAGAGTTGGTCACAGAATATACTCTTTCTGCTTGTCTCTGTTTGAACAGTCCCCATTATGTTCATTCCATCAGGTGCAACATGTGTGAAAGTATGAGTGAGATAATATGAATAAAGCTGTATGGGTATAAACGTATGAGTGTAAAAGTATAAGTGTGGAGACATAAATATTAGACTCATCATGGGTACCCTCTACCCCCGTTTTTTGAGCCCAAGCTGTCTAATTCTAATAATGGCTATTCCACTGTGTCACTCTACCATCATTGAACGAGGTACCAGGATGGACAGCAGAGAACGTAGCAACGCCCCATGACTAGGTGATGCTGTTGTCAAATACTGAAATAGCTCAGATTTCTCCTTTCGAAGAATCACCGGGGAATGAATATAATAAACAGAGTACCTGTCGTAACAACAAGAGCCTAACAATGAACAAGTCAGTGTAGTGAGAACGTATGAGTATGAATGTGTGAGTATGAATGTGTGAGTATGAATGTATAAGTAAGAACGTATGAGTTTGAACGTATGAGTATGAACGTTTGTGTAAGAACATACGAATATGACAATATCTTACTCAGATGTTCAGTTAAACGGGAAACATTTGTAGCTTTGTTCAATAAACAAAAAAACACAGCATATCACGTGGAGAGACCCTAGCACTATGTTGTTTTATTCTTTGGAAAAAATAACGCTTGGAGACCTAAACTTGTATTCGTTCACTGCTTGTATAACTAGGAAGAGAAACGTGGTGTCGAAAAACTCTGGTGTCAAACAATAATAATGGTACTCTAGTATATCCGAAAAAAGCCATTATAACACTTCATGCATCGATGGCCGTGGCCGTGGCCCTGAGACAAAGTTTGTATTGGTCATTGTTACGATCAGAAGTTGTAGGCTGTATAATGCCTCTATATGTAGTGTCATATCTATAGTGGATCTAACAAATACCGAGTAATGCTTTGACCGTTTGCTTAACCGTCATTGAGCCGAGAGTACTTGAACATCATTATCGAATAAGATCCCCCTTACATAATTTCGTATCGCTGACCAGTAGTCAAATTCATACCTCCTTCTCATACTGTAATTGCTATAAATTATACCATCTTGGTGATTCAGTTACATTAGCTAATGAGTGTACCAATTTGCACCCCAATTCATATACATTGCTTTTCATATTTTGAGAATGTTCACATACAAATCCATACAACATACCCTACAAACCATATGTAACCATAATCAACCATATTTAACCATACTCAACCATATTTAACCATACTCAACCATATGTAACCATACTCAACCATATTTAACAATACTTAACCATAACTAGACTGAACCAAATTTAACCTTAACCATATCTAACCATAGTTGACTGTATAGTTTTTCTTTTCCTACACATAGTGCCCATTCTCAGTGTTCATGTTCAGAGATCATGCTCGGTGTTAGTGCACGTGTGCCTCGTGGGTAATAAACCCAGGGCCCAGTTTCGCACCCACATGGCCCCACGCGTGCGCACTTAATTATCTCATACCTAATTATATCATCTATGCATATATAAGCAAAGCTGCCGTCGCTGGATCTGGGGTTTTCTCACTGCCCCAGTGAACCAGTCACCAATACTCTTCCATCATTTTTTAAGTGATTAATCTTGTGATCTTTTCTGTGTCACTTTCAGTCACTATTATTATTCTTGTCAGACTATTTTTGACAGACTATTTTGACAGCCACTACCTTTATCTGCCATTGTTTGTGTAAACTGTCAAATCTGTCAAATCTGTCAAATCTGTCAAATCTGTCAAATCTGTCACTCCCTCACTGACCACTCCTACACGCTTCAATTATTGACCCACTTCAATTATTGACACGCTTCAATTATTGATACACTTCAATTATTGATACAGTTGACTCCAGTTAAACCTGCTGGTGCTTAATATGAAACTCCTTGCGTTACTACCCTTGGCTTCGGCTTTGAATATACTATTGTCATCCACAGATTCTTGGGTCGCCAGTAATGTGCGCTATTTATACCCAGTACTTACAGCAGCAGGCCATGATGTGGTTTATGTTGGCCCACTCAATTACCTAGATCCCGAAGCGTTGGAACATGACTATGAAAATTACAACACTGAGACAGGTCACGGATCTGGCAAAAGCCTGGAATCTAGCAAAAGACTGGACTCATCCAAATTGGACTCTCGTTCGTCTGGTGACTTCAACCATTTATCTGAACCAAACCAAGAGTACTATAAGAATATGCGCAAGCGGAACGTGGTGCCCCGGGGAGCCAAGAATACCATGTCGAAGAAAGATCTCCAGGAGTTCGACAAATTATACAAGTCCCAAAGAGATACGCTTATCAATAACCATTCATATGGGCAGGACCCTTTGAATGAGTACTTCTGGTACGTGGACGCAAACCCCCTTGTGGCCTTGGCCGTAGCCTTTGACTACATTTTACCCACACACCATGAAGATTTCGTGCCTGATTTGGTGCTTATTGGCCCCAATGAGGGTTTGCACCTTACTCCAGACGACTTGCTGCACTCGTCCGGGTTCAAGACCGAGGACTTGATGGCTCTGAGCGACTGTGTGCATGCCATGCGTCTTTTGGCCCAGTTTCATAACCTCCCGGTGGTTTCTGTTTCCTTGGAAGACCGTCAACACGTGTACTTTGAGAATGAGGAGATGTTTAATGTGGAGGAGAAGTACGAACGGTCGTTCAAACGCAACACCATCTCCAAGAATATAGAGTTTGTCAATATCCGTGTCTTGGCATTGGTGGAGTCGGTCACTTCACAATTGACTCCTAACTTGGCGTTGAACGTCAACTTCCCTTCCATCAACCACCCACTGTCCAATTGCTTTACCAATGGGGCCCTGGGGCCACAGTATGTGCAGGTGGTCAAACATAAAGAAACCGAGGCCACTCTTTTGGGCAAAGTGTTCTCGGTGCCTCAATTCACCATTCTCCAAGATGCAGTCAACTACATTGGATCCAGACACTGGAAAACATCCGATGCCTTGGCTCGTGCAAGCGAGATCCTGGAGATCGAAGTGTTGCGGCTTCAGCCCTTATTTGAGGAATCATTGGCCGAATCCAAGTATCCTGGCGAACATGGAGAAGAAATCCACAATGTTGCCGAAGCCCGGGCCTTGGAACGCTGTGAAATAGCTGTTTCCGTATGTGATATCACCCAGGGCAACAACTTGGCCAAGCCCGCGTTATACCCCACCACCTAACTAATGGAACTTACATTATCGATTATGACCAATTCCATTTTTATTTATGAATAGAATCTAATTTAATAACTAATGAACCAATACTAATGTTACTTGATAAATCTGATATAGACTAGGATGACTACTGCACGTCACCATCATATTGCTTAAAAAGAACCTGTTTAAACTATACTCGACCAGTACACTCTATAAGATATAAACTACTATTTTATGAGGACCACTAATAGTAGTGTATTTTGGTACTGTCTACTGTATAGTACGGCTGCTCTATGGTACTATCTGCTAGTCCTTTCATGAATGGTACTGCCTTCTTCCACTATACTATACTGTACAGGTAGTTCACCTATATACGCACGGGATACTATTCTCTGTACTCTCAAGTAATCACATAATTGTCTATTCTCTACAATGTATAGTAATCTAGTTTCTAATTTACGGGTAATACTCCAGTCTGTAATCTCTTCCTACTGTCTGAATCCACATACAGCTGTAGTGTGAAGTGTCCACTCTCCATTATAATTACATTCATGTATTATTACTACTGCCTGTATAACTGCAATTGAGTGTGGTACCTTCAAAATTTTGGTCTCGTATTATGCAATTCCAGCTCAAGCCTAATTCCAGGACCAGCCTGATTTCAGCTCAAACCTAATTTCCTGTCAATTGCCAGCACGACCTAGTACTCTAACCTTAACTAGATGAATCATAACCATTGGATGAATGAATGGTATTGTATGAGATATAAAACTGCACTCTATTACTCACTATTAACGAACTCAGCAATACACTGTACCAGTACTTGACCTACGGTACATCACCACTTTGCTGGCTCTGTACCTTGAGTCTTCTTCTTACGACTCCTACTACACTCCTTATGAACCCATTACCTAAAATATCTCACTGTGGTACTTTAAATCTTTCTATTATTCCTGCCACATCTTCCAGTCTCACATCTGTACTACAAACCTAGTACTTTGGTTTTTACACTTTGCTCTGATCTCACTATGAACATAGAACCTCATAATTTTCTACACTCTAGTCTCTACTCCATATGGAGTCAAATTAGACTGCGTACATCAATCATTTAAGTATATTCAGCTGCTATATTGTACGGTTTCTTGCTGTTGTAATTCAGGTAAGACTGCCCTAAGTAGGCTTTTTATGACACTAGAAATACAGAAATCTAATACACTACTGCAATACATTACTGCAATACACTACTGTAGCACATCACTAGTACCATTCAGTAAACTGACCATACTGACCATATTAGAATAGCCTAAAGTAGGCCAAGTATTATTTTAGACCTATTATTATGGTATGTGTTAGGACCGCCATGCTCAGACACACTATCCAACAATATATTTTTTAGGCTACGAATGTGGATTAGTCGTATCATTTAATCGACTCATCCCATCACCCGTTTTGTTAACTTCAATTGCTGAAGTCCTTCCTTGCAAGGAATAATCGTCGGCGAATGATCATAGTAAATAGAACACCCGACGTGACCAAAATCTCACAAGTATGTCTAAGCCTATACTACACACCAACTACGCCCATGTACCATAGAAATCATATGAGTATCACAATAGTTTAAAAAGGCTTTTAATGGTTTATAATACTTGTAATGCTTATAATGGCTATAATATCGAAATGCCAGAGTAATCCAAATAAGACTTTAATAAGACGATCCCATATCAATGGTTTCAGAATAGTCAAAAAAACAGTGTCCAAATATCAATGTTAAATTTTTATATGTCTTCACGGTCATGATAACCATAAAAGTGTCACAATAGTCTCAGGACTATTTCATAACAGCCATAACCGTGGTAATAGTCAGGAGAGTCAAAATAACGTCATAATTTTGTAATAGTCATTTTAGTCTTCTATACATTTGAACACCTATAATCAACGCTGAACCTTTACTAAGATGCAACAAAGTAATGAATAGTACATTTTACATTTCTAAAGAGTGGGCTCCTCCGGCCCAGGAAAATCATTAATTACTCGTTATCAACAGTATCTACTGGTGATAGACTAATGATAGAGTAATGATAGAGTAATGATAGAGTAGTGATGAATTAATGATAGAGGATCGTAGAGAGTATAGAATAGAGTATAGAATAGAGTATAGAATAGAGTATAGAACACAGTGTATAGAATACAGTGTATAGGTGATATGGACTGCCTAGAGTAGCATGTAGCATGTGGCAATTAGTAGACTAAAATAAATGAAGTATATAGTATAGTGTATAGTGTATAGTGTATAGTGTATATGGGGTAGTGATAGAGAGTATGGCCATAAGAAAAAGTAATGCGTTAAGTTGATTGGTATGAGAGTAGGGCTCGCGCAGTCACTAGTAGCATTGATAGTCACCACAAGTAGTCACTCAATATAGTCCACAACAAAACAATTAAAACGTGCAGCCACTGCTAAATACATATTAAAATTGATAGTGATAGTGATTGATAATGATAATGACTGATAATGATAATGATTGATGGTTATAGTGATAGTGAATGCCTTATAAGATGTAGTGATAAAAGAAACAATGGGTGCAATGTTGCATAGTCACGTGACTGATAACAATCCGTACTGCCCTTTTTGGCGACGCATCTGCACGCCAAATCACCACAGTCTCGCAACTCGTCCCAACCGAACCACGACTAGACACTCCAAGGCCGGTCCCCAGTCTGTCGATCCATACTTCAAGCCAAGTCCACATCAATAAGGGTCAATATTACTCCATCCCAATCTACCATTATTATATTTACCTCCATATACCATATCTGCATTTTACATTCTATATACCACAGTGTGAGTCACTACTAGTACTTCCAACCTCTCGTCATACCACATTTCGTCTAGACCACCATATAACGATCTTCATATAACGACATCATATATTGACTTCCAAATAACTATCTTTACATATTGACTGTCAAATAACGAGAACGACCATCTGTCTATCCACTCATTTCACCCACTCCTTCCTCCTCCCCTTCCTCCTCCCCTTACTCCTCCTACTACTTCTACTACTGTAATGCTGGAACCAAAAAAATTAGGTACACTCTCGTGTATCTCGCTTATCACCAATAAAATGATTGGCACTGGGCTCTTCAGTACTCCCGCCATTATCTTCAAGTACTGCAGTGGACATGTGCCGTTGTTCTTGGCATTATGGCTTCTAGGTGCAGTGATCATTCTCTCTGGCCTCCTCATATACTTGGAATATGCTCTCAACCTACCGTTCAAGAATGGGGGTGAGAAGAACTACTTGCTCCGTGTGTTCCGCCGGCCCAGGGGGCTTATGGGATGCATCTACCTGTTTCAGATGGTGTTTTTGGGCTTCAGCTCGGGCAATTCCTTTGCGTTTGGCAAGTACATCTGGTTTGCCGTGGCTGGCTCGGCTGCCGAGGACGATACCTGGCCACTGAAGGCTATAGGCGTGGTCTGCATCACGTTCTGTATCTGGCTCCATATCAAGTACCCAAATAAGGGCACTTCGTTATTTAATTTCTTGGGGATGTTTAAGATCGTCATATTGTTCATGATTGTGGCCATTGGATTCTTGGTGGGAATCGGCGTGGTCACTGTCCCTGATCCTAATTTGATGGACTCTTTATCGAATAATGGGATAACGAGCATTTCCGGAAATACGGAGAATGTAACTGATGCTCCAGTTATAGATCCTTATTCGGTATCGGTGGCACTTCTCCAGGTGATCTACTCGTTTAAAGGATGGGAGAACGCCAATTATGTGCTTTCGGAACTTAAAGATCCTTATACTGCACTCACCATCACGGCCCCATTATCGGTGCTTTTGGTGACTGTGCTCTACTTCTTGGTGGTGGTCAGTTACTTGGTGGTAATCCCCCAAAAGGAATTTCTTTCTAGTGGGGTATTGGTGGCCGGGATTTTTTTCAATAAGGTGTTTGGAGAATCACTTACTGCACGCGTATTGCCGGTATTCATCTCGTTACTGACCCTAGGAAACGTGATGGTGGTATCGTATGCTCATTCCAGAGTCAATCAAGAATTGGCCAATGAAAACTACTTACCTTTTTCCAAGTACTTCCGTAACTTGAACCATTCGCTTCTACTCCATTGGGCCATCTCCGTGATTGTCCTTGTGGGGCCTCCCAGCACCGAGATCTATGAGTTTGTGGTGAACCTTTACATTTATCCCGGCACCTGGATCAACTTGATGTTGACAGGAGGACTTATTTACTTGAAGTTGAGTTCCACGGAGGACTGGCCCAGTTATAGGAGTGTCGAGTCTCCCTCCACGCCAACCATCCCACCCCCAGTTCCTTCCACTCCTTCCATTTCATCCACTCCTCCAGCCCCTCTTCCAAATTCATCAACTCCTTTCCAAAACTCATTTGCTTCTGCTCCATCTCAGAATTCTACGGAAGCTTCTCGATTAATCTTACCCAAAAATGGCATAGAGTCTCCTTTATCTGAAGACGAGTCAGACAGCTACATTGAATTCGACCTGCTTCTTTCGCAGACATCAGGCAGCAGGTGGCAGAAAAGCTTCTCTGCCCCATGGATCTGCGTCTTTATTTTCCTCGCTGCCAATCTCTTTTTGGCGGTGTTTCCTTTCATTCCTCCCCCAAGCTCCTACACACAAGGCTCCATTCCATACTGGTGCTTTCCAGTGGTGGGCACAGGCTGCTTGTTAGCAGGAGCGGTCTTTTTCTACACGAGAAGATACTATAGCAAGATGAGGGGGTTAGAACAGCCATTTTACGGAGAAATGTTTTTGAGCTAAAGAAATGACTCTCATTGATAGAGGCTCAACCTTCATAGAGGCTCAACCTTCATAGAGACAACCTCATTATTATACCATGATGATTAGTGTGGCTAATATTTAATTCCAAATGTTTAACAAGGAAAAATCATAATTATAATACTCGGTTAATATAATAGATAATGAAGATCAATCATTAATTATTGTAAGAGATATAAATTGTATATGGGTCTGAGGGCCTGGTCTCATGCCTCGGTATGGGGGTAAAGGTGGGGGAGAAATGTGTTTATATGCAGGAAAACGAGCGTTCCATGTTCTGATTCTCTCTCTCTCTCTCTCCATTCTCCACATTCCATTTCACCCCACCTCCATACTATTACCACTAAATCACCCATATTTATATTTCCACTTACACTAATACTTTTATATACTTATCTATACACATCTATACTTATTTACACTTTACTTGAATAGATATGGAGTCGTTGGGAAGTTCGGGTACCGAGTCACTCTTATACAGCGACTACAAGTTGGCCCTCAAGCATTTCATCAATAAAGACTTCGAGAAGTCGTTTGTTATCACCAGCAAAGTGTACAATGCCTCTATCCGGAGCTTTGAAAAAGGTCAGATCCGTGAGAAAATATTCGTCAAGATTGTCAGCTTGTACCTCACGGAAATCGGCATTCTCTTGCCAGCACACAGCACTGTTTTGGCCCATGACCGAGCTAGTATAGTGCAAGACCTCCAGAACGACGTGTTGCTCCGGAAATTGCACTCTTTTTACGGCAACACTTCCAGCATCCCACGAGAACTTCTTTACCAGATCTTCTTGGTGTATTATACGTGTCAGGGCTTGATTGGGGAGTCTATAGTGGATAAGTTCAAGCTCACGTACCATAACCTCGAGACGGAGATCGGAGACCTTGGAAAAGAAGACGATGTATATTTTCAACGTTGGATTGAGTTGTTCATCTTCAATGTTCTTCCTGATTCGGCCAATTTCGACATGGCCCATGCTATACTTGACAATGTGTTCCCCAATAACACCAGTGCCAAGATCAAACTTCAACAAATCAAGAGCCGTAAGGCTGATGAGGCCAAATTGGCTCAGGAGAATAAAAATAAGGCCAAAAAGGCCGAGGCTGACCGGCTTGCTCAGCAAAAGGCAAAGGAACTTCAACAGGCCCAAGAAAAAGATCTAAAGTACATGTCGATGAAACAAATTCGAAACAAGCACGAAAGTGAAACCAAAGGAAGGGAAACACATGAGGCTAAGGAGGATAAAGTGGCCATTTTGCTCCAGAAAGTGCAATATTATTATGAACTCATCAAGCGCACCATTGGAGCCAACTCACCAATGATTCTTTTGGTGCTTGTGAGTGTTTTGGTAGCCACCAAGTTTCTAAGGGCCCGAAAATATAATTTGCGGGAGAAATTCAAGGAAACCATGGCCATGGCCTTCAAGGTCACGTACTTGTGATTCACTTGAAATGTGATTCACGTGAAATGTGATTCCAGGGATGAGGTCATAGGACGCTAGAAATGTCAAGGTCAAGAGTGACTGAAATATTAGACGAATAGAATGCAAGAATGAAGGAATGTCTGCATGAAGAATTGGACTGTATGAATAATGGGACTCCTAGAGTTGAACTGGATCAAAGAAAGAACGGTAGGTCCACGGTGTTGTGTGCAGTGCCAGCACTGGCCAGGTCCGGGGTCTTTTGAAACGAACGGTATGAAAGCGGGGCCGACGGTTCTACCAGCTTGCTTTTCTCCTTCTTCTCAAGGTACTCCTTGACATTGGTATATGCAGACTCGTGGAAGAGATCACTGAGGTCTGCTGTGGTGGGTATAGCTCCATCGCCCAAATCAGTCTTCTCCAACATGTTGAATGTAATCAAAGTGCCGGGATAATTGGTGGAAATGATGTTCTTGCAAAGCAATTGGATGGAGAGAACGCCGGCGAAATCCTCCATGATCTTGCACTTGGACAGAAGCTTGACTGCCCGAAATATCCGGATAAACGGTGAAAACGCCAAAACACAAAGCACAGTCTCTTTTACTGGCACGTTTTCGCCCGCAGCCTCTTTATACACCTCCAACTTCTGCAACATGGTGCGAGCTCGTGGGTACTCCAACTTCAGGTAACCAATGGCACCTTTAGACACGAAATCCACGGCACTTTCGCTGCCGTTTTCTTTCCGACAATTGCTGATCACCAAGTAGAGGTCGTGGGTATCAAGATTGTGTAAGTCCTGGAGCAAATTGACCAAGATATCACTCTGCAAAATCACCTCAAAGTGTAAGGACGAGTGGTCTAGAACTAGACCCCGGTCTTCATCTGCAACCTCGGCCCCAAAGGGATACTCGAGCTCAAGATAAAAGGTAGAAAACTCAATCATCTCATTCATGAGTCTGTCTTCGAACTCCACTATTAATGGAGTGCCTGGTCCTTCGTATCTCAAGTAGCACGTGACGTGGTCCCCTGAATTAGAACCTTTTCCTCTTACGGGCACAGCGGAAGCAGCAGCAGCAAAAGAATCGCACATAAGTTGGGCATCAATGCCGATTTCGGTTCTTTGAGGAAAATCGGATTCATTCCCATGTCCATTCAGATCACTGCCCATATCTGTTTCAATATCAGCATTAAGATCACCATTCACGCCGTTTTGGTAACGGAAAGAAGAGAACATGGCCAGATCAAGCGTCACGTGACAGTTAAGAATATGGTTATATTCAGAATAAAACGTTATGCCGCTCAGAGACAAGATCATGAGCGCGTGGCGGTGCACGGCAGTAATGGAGGCTAGAACCTCGGCCAAATGTGCCACGTGGATGGTTGAAGCGGCAAACAGAACCTGTGGGGTGTCATTACGCAGGAAATGTAAACTCTGGTGGCCATTTTGATCTAGAGGTGATGAGTGTGGAGATGAAGGGACGAAGAGAGGCATCACCGTTGATTATGGGATAGGATAAAGACGCGAGATATGATAGAGTTTCTGTGTTTGTATGCAGGAAATAGTTGATTTCCATTATTTCAATAATTCAGTATTTCAATTTTCTCTTGTAGAAAGTTTTTTAATTTTTTTTTTTTTTTTTTTTTGCTTTTATTGATTAAGGCTGTTTCAATGAGAGTGTGAAGTCTATAGTAGTTTACATTGTAGATGATATCTCCCAGTCCAATTGGTCTCTAGTACATGGTACTGGAACAGACTAGGGCACTGATATCCAACGCTAGATTCTTAGGGAGTAGGAAAGACGAGAAGTGAAGACGAAAATCAATTTATGGAGCCTCACAAATACTTAGTCTTCAATCTCTGGTTTATAAATCACATGTGAAAATCTATTCCCTAGTCTCTGGTCCACGTAGTCTCTGGTCTATGTAGTCTCTGGTCTACGTAGTCTGTGTAGTCTGTGTAGTCTGTGTAAGTCTATACATCCTTTTGTATACTACATGTTGTTAAGATTCAGACTTTTATTTGCTAGATATAACTTGGGTCCAGTCTACGCTATCACTTGACCCTCTGGGAGAACTGCTTTCTTTCTAGACCCGGTGAAAATCTTTTCACGCGGCCTGGGCGTCTCCCGCCCGTCGTCCTGTATATCATCGCTAGCCGCTCTATATGCATGACTGTATCTGCAGTTCACACTCACGCGTTAACACTCCCCTGAAGCCTGTTCCGCGACACAAGGCTTCTCAAGCGTGATCTTCCGTGTGAGCGAGCGTACGAGATAGCTCATTCGCTTCTCTAATGTCCTCACTTTGT
>NLAW01001499.1:0-21845 GCA_002370915.1 Metschnikowia lochheadii | reverse complement strand
AGTTTATGGAGTTTCCATCTTCTTGCGAAGACCATCTATAACCTTCCGTTGACGAGCCTCCGGAACCTCCGTATTGAAATTCTGTTTCCTCATAGTCAGACCATTTCATTGGTTGTGAATCGGAATGAATTTTGGATTTCTCATATTCAGATTCCTCTTGGTAATTGTCAATGAATGGGGGGTTTTCTGAATTCCAGCTTATCTCCTTATGATCATCTTCAGATTCCTCGTGGTGATTGTCAATGACTGGAGTGGTTTCTTCTGATGTATTTGTCTCCTTGTGATCATCGTCAGAGTCCTCGTGGTGATTGTCAGTGATTGGGAAAATATCAGGAACTGAAGTTATGACTGGAGCTTGAGAACCGGATTCGACATAAGATTCCTCAACGTAATCGGCAATAACTGGGGGACTTCCAGAAACTGAAGTGACGTTTGGCAGTTCAGAATCAAAATCTTCAGAGGATTTCTCAACGTGATCGTCGATGATTGAGGAACTGTCTGGAACTGAAGTTATAGCTGGAATTTGGGAACTTAAATCTTGAGTAGGTTCCTCGACATGAACGGAGTTTTGAACTTTTGCAGGAGTTTCAGATTGAGTTCCATTGGAGTTTGCTGAAACGTGGGCTTTCACTGAACCTTGGTAACCTTCGGAAATGTCATAGGATTCTTCAACATAGGCTTCAGATTGAGTTCCATTGGAGTTTGTTGGACCTTGGGCACCTTGGGCACCTTGGGCACCTGGAGCACCTTGAGAACCAGAAGAACCAGAAGAACCTGGAGCACCTTGAGAACCAGAAGAACCAGAAGAACCTGGAGCACCTTGAGAACCAGAAGAACCTGGAGCACCTGGAGCACCTGGAGCACCTTGAGAACCAGAAGAACCAGAAGAACCTGGAGCACCTTGGGCACCTGGAGCACCTGGAGCACCTTGAGAACCAGAAGAACCAGAAGAACCTGGAGCACCTTGAGAACCAGAAGAACCAGGAGCACCTGGAGCACCTGGAGCACCTTGAGAACCAGAAGAACCAGAAGAACCTGGAGCACCTTGGGCACCTTGAGAACCTTTAGAAGCCTGGTCCTTAGCACCCAGAGGGCTGGAGTTGGATTGACCAGAAGACAGAGAACCAGAAGACAAAGAAGAGGTTCCAACCAAACAGAAGCCATCTTCCTCATGACCATATCCATAGATAGAACGGTAACAAATGGCCTCCTGTTGACACACCTTCTCCATGGACATCAATTCATCCACAGTCACAGTGCCACGAGGGTCAAAGCCAGTCAGAAAACACGAATCCGGCGATTCAACCACTTCCTGGTTGCAAACCGAGTCGTAAATACACTCGAGCGGCATGGCAGAGAGAACCTGGCCCCTGAAGTCCCGACATGGTTGTCCATTATAGCCAAATTCCGATTTTGGGTAAAAAGTAAGCGGACGAGAAGCTGCATTGGCGTTGGAGTTGGAATTGGAATAGTTGGCACTATTGCCTGTTTTTCCAGTATTGCCTGTTTTTCCAGTATTGCCTGTTTTGCCGCTAGTAACAGAAGATGAAGAAGAAGAAGTAGTAGTAGTAGTAACATTGTTAGCGCGGCTGCCAAAAGCAGCAGGGTATGAGGCACCACCGCTAGCAGCGCGTGCGGAAGCACGTGCAACACCAACACTGCGCTCACCCTGCTGCATAGAAGGGTCGCCTCCGATAACGAGAGGAGCGGCACTGGTTGAAAGAATGTGAAACAATATTGAATACTTCATTTTCGTTAGTGGATAGAGAAGAAAGAAACAAAAAAAAAAAGACTGGGATTGAGGGGGAAAACCTTGGGTCTTTATATATTTGGAAATTTACGTTTGTGGACGTACCAACTAGGAGTATGGGAAGATTGTGATTGTTTAAGGCGGTGATGTTTGGCGGTGATTGTTTTAGACAGTGATTGTTTTAGGCAGTGATTGTTTTAGGCAGTGATTGTTTGAGGCAGTGATTGTTTTAGGCAGTGATTGTTTTAGGCGGTGATTGTTTGAGACAGAAGATCTAAACCCTGCAGTGGGTGATCGTGCAGTCGGTATGGGTATGGGTACAGGAAATACCGAGATGGGACATGAATTGAGAGATACTTTGAGTGGATAAACGAGAGAGAGAGAGAGAGAGAGAGAGAGAGAGAGAGGAGGCTGGAGACCGATCAGGATCTGCAGGAAATTACTGGTATATTTGGGGGTATCTGGAGGAAACCACCCATATAATTTGGGTATCTGGAGGAAACCACCCATATAATTTGGGTATTTCCATGAAATCACCCATATAATTTGGGTATTTCCATGAAATCACCCATATACTTTGGGGTATCTGCAGGCAAAAAGAAATGATAATCACCATACTTCCTGTATGTTGTTATTAAAATCAGCAATAAAAACGAATGGGGCAGAAATAGCGCTGTTGATTGGGGAGACAAAAAAGGGGGCTTTGAAGGTGCAGAACGCAGGGTCGATCGTTTTTTTTTTTTTTTTTTTTTTTTTTTTTTTTTTTTTTTTTGCTATTGTCTCTCATGGTATGGTGTCTTATATGGTGCCTTATGTGCATGTGGGCTCAGCCTTGTTCCCAAGGCTTAGTGAATTTTCGTTGCCCCCATTGTTAGCCTATTTTCTACCGAGATCTGCAAGGTACACACAAACGATCAGAGATTAAAAATCTTTGATAGAGGGGGTTTCTTTTTTTCTTATACTTTTGTGAATTGCTTTTTTTTTTGAACTGCTTTTGAAATCAAAATCTCTGGATCTTAAACTGGTTGGCCAATCAGAGCTTCGAACATGGAATGCATGGAATAGAATGCTAACATGTAAATTACCCAACTGAGCCAAGATGAAACTGGGGCTCTGTTACAGAAGCGAATGCCAAGAAACAAATACAAAAAAATGAAATAAGAAAAAAAAAAAAGATGCATCAATCGGACGTTCGCTTCGGTAATCACTTGTTGTGAAGTGGTTCGATAGTCGTGTGTTTCCTGCATACACGCGCACTATCGCTAAAAAAACCCAATCTTTACACCCAGACCCATACAAAAACTGCCTCATAATAATGGCTGTATTAGTAATAATAGTTAGTTCACTTTGTCCGGATTGTGCAGATTGTGCAGATTGTCCTGACTGTTCAGTTTTTCGAGTTTTCCCAATCTGTCCTGTCTGTCCTTTCTGTCCTTTCTGTCCAGTCTGTCCAGTCTGTCCTTTCTGTCCAGTCGGACTATCCAATCTGTCTACCAAATACTTAATTTGTCCACCAAATACCTAAACTATCCAGTTTTTCTATTTACTTTTTAATTTGTTGTTGTCGTTGTCTTTGTCTATTTTCTGTCCATTTATGTGCACTGTATAGTGGATGTCTCAGCGCATTAGTAGGTGAGACACAAGATGTAAATTTGTCCAACGTCTGTCCACCGTCTAAGTAATCGTACTAATCTGTCTAACGATGCATCCAAGATTGTCTAGCCTACGAATTCTATCAACTAATTCTGTCCACCAACTCTGTCCAATTTTGCCTATTGCCTGTCCAAACCTTCCTCCCTACTGTCTGTCCAAATCTCCCTACTGTCTGTCCAATTCTCCCTACTGTCTGTCCAGTGTCTGTCCAGTGTATTGATACATTATTAGGCGAGGACGCGTTTTGCGTGTTTCACATTTAGACTTCAGAGCCTTTCTTCCCTGCGCTTCCCTGCGTGACCGTTGCGCGCTCATAACCCAAGTTACCTGTTCCCTCAAAATACCATACCCCAATATTACTCATACACCCAAACAATCATAAATCATTACTTTCTTAATTTTTTTTTTTAATAGGTCATAAGGTCATAATTAAAATTAAATTACTTCTAATTTGGTCTAATTACTATAGTAATCGTTTCTATGGTCAAAACAAAAAAATAATTCCACACCACTATTCTTATTTTCTGTTCCTTTTCAATTCTCCCCCTTTTTAATTCTCCCCCTTATTTGTTCTGTTCTGTTCTGTTCTGTTCTGTTCTGTTCTGTTTTGTTTCGTTCTGTTTTGTCCTGTTCTGTTCTTTTTTGTCCTGTTTTGTCCTGTTTTGTTTCCATGGTGAGTATGGCAGTGGTTTCATCATGCAATGATAATATTGACACTTCCACGAAGTGTTTTTTTTTCTTTTTTTATTTTGTCTAATTCCGACAATGGTGTTTCATCATGGTTCATCATGCTTCACTTGTTCCCCTTGGGTAACTTTTGTTTCTATTGTGGCTCATATTGTTCCCGTTGTTACCCTTAGCCTGCTTTTGTTTCACTTTTGGGTTTCCCGTTTATTTCACTTTTGCTTCACTTTTGGGTTTCCCGTTTATTTCACTTTTGTATCACTTTGGGTTTCCCTTTTGTGTTTCCCGTTTATTCCACTTTAAGCTTTGTTTGCTTTGTTCCTTATACTTTAATGCCTCATTCACTGCACCTCACTCACTGCACCTTATTTGGCTGTACTCCGCCTCGTCCAACCACCAATACTCTATTTGAGTCTTTGTTATTTTTTTTTTGTTTCTTTGTTTTTTTGTTTCTTAGGCTTGCATAATAATAGAATTACCAATTCTAACCAATTGGAAACATTCAATGCGGGACTCAATGAGACCAATGACTTAAGACTTAATGGAGCCGTTCATCTAATAATAGCGATGTGCTTGGTTCGGGTAATCACCGTGTATCCAAATCCCATACCTCAAAATATTTTGGTCTCTGCCACCTCTCATAGTCCAATTTCTGTTTCATTTTCCTTCCTTGTTAATTCTGAGGTTTCCTTTCCTTGTTAATTCAAAGGTTTCTGTCCCTTTAATAATTTAGGCGGCTGAGGAAGGCCCAGGAAATTGCCTCTTTGGGTCATCCCCGTTCGGCCTCCCAAACCTCCACCCCCTCATTCATCACCACTCATTAATACAAAGTCTGTATTTCCTCAAACATCAAATCTCTCTCTCTCTGTGTCTCTGTCTCTGTCTGTCTTATCTGCAGTACCCCGTCTTGTAGTACCCATAGCCATCAGATCTCCAGAAATCTCCACATGATCAAATCTTTGACGCACAAATCATACATTACCAGCCCCTAGCAAATCCTCAATAAATGGTTATGGGCCAGTATTGGTTGTGAGCCATTAGTGGTTATGAGCCACGCCAAACCCTTTATAAAGACCCTTTATAAAAAGTCACTGTAAAAATCCCCATGAACAAATGGTATGAGTTTGTATGGACTGAGCACCAGTTGCCTGAGACAGTTGCCTGATACAGTTGACTGAGACAGTTGCCTGATACAATTGCCTGAGACAGGCCCACCTGCCAATCTCCTCTGTTGTTGCCGTAACAGCACACCCGACCATCCTGCATCCTATACCAGTAAATCTTAGTTCACCTTTCTATCTTGTCTAGTAAACCCTAGGATAGATATAATAATAGTCATGTGACATTCAGAAGATTCACCAAAGACCCCCAAGGTCCACTCACCAAAGGCCCCCAAAGTGATAGCAAAGACCCCCAAGAGGAGAGTAAATCAGGTGAGTATGATACTCACATCAGTATCCAGCTTTATTTTAGAGGCCACATCATATCTCCCGGTGGAGCGTGAGCAGTGGATCAGTTTCTGATAAAGCTTTCATCTTTCGTGGAGGAAAATATAGAACCCTTTTCTGGATACGATATCTTCGGAGTCTAGATGTTCTGGAGGACCCGAAGAAATATACCGAGTCATTTGAAGGAGGCAGAGGCTTCAATGGGGATAAAATCGGTGGAGCCCACGTTGAAGGTCCTTGAAATAGTGAACAAATTGAAGACAGCAATATCATTGGCTCGGGTGACCAGAGGCTGTTACCATTTTCCTCTGCTTCTTTCATTCTCTAGTCCACAGTATTCAAGCTAGTCAGTATTAGTCAAGCTAGTCAGTATTAATCATACTCAAGCTATTCAGTACAACAATAGTAATAAAAAGTATTAATGTTGTATCAGTAATAGTGTCTGATAATTCTTTTAGTGTTAGTAAATGCCTTAGTAATTATAGGTCAATTGTAGTTGTGATGATTCTAACAGTTTGTCGTTGTTGGCCATAGTAGAGGAGGTTAACTTACATGCTTTTGCTTCAACAGTGAGCTGTCGGTATAAGTATATCTCATGGTAGGTATCAGTGTCAGTATTAGTATTAGTGGTACCGGGTTGGATGCTTTGGACACAGTCTTGGAGATCTACTCTGGAAACTTCATGGCCTGGATCACCATATCGGAAGCTTTGGGACTAGTTCCTCGGGAGATGGTTGAAAAGGTGATTGGTGAGGTGTTCTCAAACACACTAATTGGACAAAAGGAGTGGTTTGTCGGGCTGAACAATGTAGAAACCTTCTGTGTTCAAATAAGTTGCAATTCTTTCTGGAAAAACGGAGCTCGACAATAAGTAGTCCACGATGGCCGACTTGCCAGAGGTTTCAAGATGACGAAAGTAATTGAGGTATTTGGCTGATTTATTCTCCAAAACAGACATCGTGCCGTCGATCTCAGTGGTTTCAGTGTCATTAGTCTCAGTATTAGTGGTCTGGTCTTAGATATCAGTGAGCAATCTGAATAAGTAGATATTCTGGTATGTTTCAGTATCAGCATCAATTTCAGTATCAGTATCAGTATCAGTATCAGTATCAGTATCAGTATCAGTATCAGTATCAGTATCAGTATCAGTATCAGTATCAGTATCAGAATCAGTATCAGTATCAGAATCAGTATCAGTATCAGTGGCCTCAGTGGTCTCAGTGGTCTCAGTATTAGTGGAATCAATATCAATGGTATCAGTGAGATCTGTCTAGTAGATCTCATGGTAGGTATCAGTTTCAGTTTCAGTTTCAGTGCTATCAGTCAGTGATAGATATCAACGGTATCAGTGATATCAACGGTATGAGTAGTATCAATATTAGTGGTATTATTGATATCAGTAGTATTAGCCGTATCAATGGTATCAATATCAATTAAATCCGTGGGTTCAATGGGCAATCTAAATAAGTAAATACCATGGTAGGTATCAGTATCAGTATAAGTGGTACCACGTATAATAGTGGTATCAGTATAAGTGTATTAGTCGTATCACTTGTAATAGGGGTATCAGCATTAGTAGTATCAATGGTATCAGTACTATCAGCGCTATCAATGAAATCAGTACTTTCATTATTAATGGTATCAATGGTATCAGTGAGCAATATATCTAAGTAGATCTCATGGTAGATATCAGTATTAGTATTAGTGGTATCAGTGGTGGGTATCAGTATTAATACTAGTGGTATCAGTGGTGGGTATCAGTAGCAGTATTAGTATGAGTGATATTGGTGGGGCACCAGATAGTCTCATAAAACACCTAATCCTTCTTTCATAAGTAATAAGCTTTTGTAAACATACGAAAAACCAAGAGCTGTAAAAATTAAGGTCCTGGCTTATCAAGGGGGGGGGAAACCTCTTGGTTATAAACATTTGGGGGGATATGCATTCCTGCATGTACTTGAAACATGTAGTACTCCATTTACGGACTTGAAACATGTGGGTATCATGCAGGTATTTGCCACCCTTATCGCAGTATTTAGCCAAGGGTATCTGCCCCTTCTTTTCTGCTCTTCTGTTTTATCTTGATGTTAACTAGTTTTGTTAGAGGCAAGTGGTAGAAGCAGCTGGTAGAGGCAGCTGGTAGAGGCAGCTGGTAGAGGCAGCTGGTAGAGGCAGCTGGTAGAGGTAGGTGGTAGAGACAGGTATTGGGCTCCTTTTATCATTCACTATACCCTTGAAATGTCTTAGACATGTTATTTCAATTACTGACTAATTTATGATCTAGAAATCTGATGGTACAATTCAGACTAAGTACTTATGTTGTCATATTAGAGTCATTCCGGTTGTCTCACTTGATAAGGTGAAATGGATTCGCAGATACTGTCCTCAAGGCCACTGATAGTCTAAACAGTCTGGGCAGTCCAAACAGTCTGGTCCCTACTCACAATACTTGAGTCCAGGACATATCATTATCTTCATTAGATGGATACTGTTATCTTTACTGGAATTATCTTTATTGGGTTTACAGGGTATGTTAGAATCTTTTTACATCATGTGTTTGTTTGCTTTGTTAATTCACATGATTCCTCCAAAGGTTTTGATACTTATATACTTGAGGTGACGACGTGGCTACAAAACTTAGTACCATAAAATGGTACTGGGTGTTTACTTTCTTGACACCTACTAACTACTAACTACTAACTACTGACTACTAACTACTAACTACTAACTACTAACTACTGACTACTAACTACTAACTACTAACTACTAACTACTGACTACTAACTACTAATACTGACTACTAACTACTGACTACTAACTACTACTACTAATACTAACTACTAACTACTAATACTAACTACTAACTACTAATACTAACTACTAACTACTACTACAAACTACTAATACTAACTACCAACTACTGACTACTGACTACTAACTACTGACTACTGACTACTGAATACTGACTACTAACTACTAACTACTAACTACTGACTACTACTAACTATTTAGTTATACCAGTCCACTATAAATATGATAATGGATGTTTTGTGATGGTCTTACAGTTTCCATTGTTAGGATGTTCGGATGTTAGGATTAGACAACTTAGACTTAATTATCTCAAGGAGGTGGAGCACTATGGTGGATCTAACCCTATGAGCTTATTATACATACTAATACAGTGACATTTATTGGCAATCAAAACATCTAGTATCATGAGGAAATTTACTATCTTTATAATTTTCTATTATTGATAAGAATTTATAGTACGTTGGTCTCCATCTACAGGACACTCACATGGAACTGATTTACACGTATATCCTTTTAAAGAAGGTATACAGAAATTTGGAGAGACAATGTTAGATCCACCATAGGCAGGGCCCTGCCTACGAAGGTATTATGAAGCCTCTCAGTCCGATTGTTACAATGGTGATACGGCGTTTGGCCATCAGAGCACTTCGTGCATAGATGAGCTCTTTCGAATATTCCAGAACAATCCTTACCATTGTTCTGGTGGAGAGTTTTTCGGTTCCACGTTCCTCTCAAAGGTATATAAGCCACCCCGGTTCCTCTCTTTGAGGAACCATCAACGAATATAAGAGTTTAGGCATAAATGTATTAAAGAACATAACAGACAAGATACAAAAACAATTTTCTTCTCAATGAACTTACTTCTTTACTTTTTTTCTGTTCCCTTTGACTAAAATATTTTCATGTGTATATGTTTAGAAATTATAATATGGAACCTCCGTGTCTGCTTTATATACATGACTTCCGGTGTGGGTGGATCTGATCCTGCTGAGGGATGATCAGACCATGTGCAGGATTAGGCCTATATATTAAGCACGAGGTTTCTAAAAATAGTCACTTGAGTCGGTGTAATGTGTAGTTTGTGTAATGTGTAGTTTGTGTAATGTGTAGTTAGTGTAGCTTGTGTGGGTGAGTGAGTGATGATTCGCAGTATATTCACAATTCTGACCATAAGTGCACATATCAAACAATATAAAGACCCGCCAAAAATCCAGTACATAAAAAAAAAGAAAAGTAGAAATAGGATTTGAATAAGGGGAAAAACACGATTCCAGTGTATTTTTCAGATTCTCAATATTCCGTTTTTTGAATGTGTTAGCCCTTGGTGGTGTATATAACCAATCATCCAGGCCATCACACCACCACTACTTCCACACTAATACACTAAAAAAAAAAAAACAAAAAGGAGAAAGGATCAAATTTATGGCCATTTCTGGAGCTTTAAGAAATTCCCTCCCAACTGATACATATATGTATATATTTCTAATTAATCAGTAGGGTCTTTTGGTATATGGGATGTACTTGTCCATGGTCACGTGAGCAATTACAGTATATATACCCAAGTGCAGGGCACTGAGGTTCCATTGCATCAGGTATGCCCACAGGGCATGAGCCCTCATTTCCCTTGACTGCTGTCCTAAACCGCACATCCTAGTTTTACCGTTGTGCTCTAATTATTGAACTTGCACGACCTCTTCCTATACATATGAGAAGAAAGAATATTCCATACTCTTTCTCTCTAAGGACCTTATTCTACCTTCTCTATACAGACTAGATATTGAAGACTAGATATTGAAGACTAGATATTGAAGACTAGATATTGAATACATATTGTTACAGAAATGTCACTCACTGAAGTATCTCAGGGGGATGTCTTCCAAGGGTTTCTTTGAAAAGGTAAATAGATTTAATCCTATGCTGACCGTTCCCTATGAGGGATGGATCTGTTGAACATGTGATATGTGCTGGCCCGTGTATGCAGGTAACACCTTACCTGCAGTACAACGGAATTGGACAAGCCTCATAAGGTTCCGAGGAACCCATGAGTGTAGACTAGTATTGTATTGTATCCGGGTCTTGATGTCAAGAGTAGTCAGTTTGACTTCAGACAAGGAAATACCGAGTCCGGGTGCAGGAACACGGGGTTCAGGGTGAAAAGGTACATATAGAAGGGATTCCGCTCTAGGTTGAGCAGTATCACGAGTAACCACAATATCATGGACTTCCTAGTACAAGACAGTAGCATAAATTATGGGTCTAAGAAGCCCAAAACTCCAACAGGATCCTCGATGAGGCTCCACCCCTGCAAGAACGGAGCTTCTTTCTCAGTGAGGTATCAGAACATTGAGACAAAATTGTGGTGAAGAATCAAAACCAAGTCCATAGCAAACATCCGTACCTCCACACACAAAACTATGTTCAATTATTCCATCTTGGGAATGATCTCCAACATATTTTCCCAACTTCTAATTGTCCTCTTTGTGGAATTCCTTATTCCACAATCATCTTGGACAAGGTTCGGCACATTTACTTTGAATGTTCCATTGCTGCAGTGATTTGGGAGGAATGTGAGATGACAGGTGCTCCCTCAATTCAATACGCTGTTGGAAACCCTGAAACTGATTTCAAAAAGCTTGATCTCTATTACTATTACATCAAGACTCTTATCACTTATCGGAAACCAACAAAAAGAAGAATTGATATTGAATCTCCTGATGCATTGACTCCATTGACGCCTGATTTAACGCGCAAGAATATTTCATATTTCAAGCCGTTTTATCGACGACGCTTTTAACTTCATTTCATTGAAAAGCGTTTATAGACGGAGGTCTCAAAACTCACTGCCCAAACTTTTAATTCCCTAATCACTTCGGTGAACTCTCTCGGAGTTTTTCCACTTCATTCGTGAAGTTTTCTCCGAAAAACCATTTATAGACTTGTAGCCTATGAATAAACGTATATATATATATAAAGCAAAATAAAAAAACATAAGTAAATAAAGGCTGCCTTTAAAAACGGCCATTGACTATGAGTATGATTGACTATGAGTATGATTGACTATGAGTATGATTGACTATGAGTATGATTGACTATGAGTATGATTGACTATGAGTATAATTGACTATGAGTATGATTGACTATGAGTATGATTGACTATGAGTATGATTGACTATGAGTATGACTTCACTAGTGACTATTGTTGGAACATGCGACTATTGAGTTTGGCTATGCCTATAATAAGTATAGTGTACAAGATATATTTACTATGTTATGGCTATCACCAATTGTACTATCACCAATAGTACTGTCTTTTGGTACTGTCTGCTTCCACTTTACTATACTGTACAGATAGATCACCTATATACCCACGGGAGACTATTCTCTCCACTCTCTAGTAGTCATATAATTGTCTATTCTCTCCACTCTCTAGTAGTCATATAATTGTCTATTCTCTACTATATATAACAATATAGTTTTTATTGTATCATCCATAGCATTCTCCAATTTCAAGATCTCCTGCCTCAAGCTATCGTGCTATGACTAAGAAGCCTCTTGATTTAAGAAGGTCCCTTAAAAGCGACTTGAATTATGAATTTTTTTTTACCAAAGGTCTGACTCGATACAGTGTTTTTCAAAAACATTCAAACCAGCCTCCAGATTTAAGAATTTAGAATCTTGAATTCTAATGAATGTTGGTGTTTGAAACATTATGAAATTTGGTTTGAAAGACCGGGCGGAGGGGAACTAAACTTTTTTGAGTTATTGGTTTGTTTAATTTTGTTAGTTCTGGTTCCAAACGTTTTGCCCCCTGGTTTGAATAGTTTTGAAAAACACTGTAATGGCACCTGGTGCAATGTTACAGTACAGGGTTTTCTAAACTATTTAAACCAGTGCGGTAAAACGATCAATTCAAACCACACTAGCAAAATGGAACAATCCAATACACATAACCCCACAAACAAGGTCTTCAAACCAATCATATCTTCAGATACCAATTCATGCACTCTAGCAATTTGCTTTTGTGTATACATCACGATAGCATGGAACTATTGGTTTAAACATTGGTATAAACAATGGTATAAGTAATGGCCTGGAGAGTGGTGTAAGTAGTGGCCTGGAGAGTGGTTTAAAAAATGGGTCTCAATGGTGGGGGGTCTCTGTTCTTATATGTTGTGGTGCGCGGATGGCTGTAAAAACAGAGAGTGGTGGCAAATGAGGGGCTGTAAATCAGAGAGTGGTGGCAAAAGGGGGGCTGTAAATCAGAGAGTGGGGGCAACTGAGGGGCTGTTGCGAACGAAGAATATAAATAGAGCACCTATCCCCTCGAAATGGTTTTCTCTCACCGCCAAAAGAAATCCATACCAGTTCATGTTCCGTCACGGCTTGACCCTTGATTGGCACTACAACACTCCCTAATATATCATACCATAATATATCATACCATAATATATCATACCATAATATATCATACCATAATATATCATACCATAATATATCATACCATAATATATCATACCATAATATATCATACCATAATATATCATACCATAATATATCATACCATAATATATCATACCATAATATATCATACCATAATATATCATACCATAATATATCATACCATAATATATCATACCATAATATATCATACCATAATATATCATACCATAATATATCATACCATAATATATCATACCATAATATATCATACCATAATATATCATACCATAATATATCATACCATAATATATCATACCATAATATATCATACCATAATATATCATACCATAATATATCATACCATAATATATCATACCATAATATATCATACCATAATATATCATACCATAATATATCATACCATAATATATCATACCATAATATATCATACCATAATATATCATACCATAATATATCATACCATAATATATCATACCATAATATATCATACCATAATATATCATACCATAATATATCATACCATAATATATCATACCATAATATATCATACCATAATATATCATACCATAATATATCATACCATAATATATCATACCATAATATACCATACCATACTATATGTTTTCCACTGTATCATAAATATTATAGTGGCAGTAGTATTGTTAGATCAGGTATAGATAGTGTTATACGTATTGAAGAATTTTAAGCCTATGCTCTTAACTCCCAAAAACAGACATTGAAAACGCCGCCTCCTTTGTCACTATTGTTCGAGGCACCAAGATGGAATGTGGAGAGTAAATTCCCGCAAGCACCGAGCCAAGGCAGTTGACCATGTGAATTATAATATGAGGAAATCCTCCAGATTTAAGATTTCAGAATATTGAATTCTTCAATGAATGAAAGTTGGTATGAACATTACGTTATTTTGGTTTGAAGGGGTGTGCGAAGGAGTGCGAAACCTTTTGAATTATTGGGTTTGAAATATTCTGTCTTTTTGGTTCGAACCATTTTGTCGCTTGGTTTGAATACTTTTGAAAAACACTGTTATAGGTTGTTTTTAAAACAATTATATTTTGGGTCTTTGAGTTTAATTAAGAGAGTTATAGAGATACAGTGTTTTTCAAAATTATTCAAACCAGCCTCGAGATTTAAGACTTCCAAAATATTGAATTCTAATGAACGTTGGTGTGATTCAAAACGCCATTTGGTTTGAAAGACTCTGTGAAGGGGTACGAAACTTTTTGAAATATTGGTTTATCTAATTTTAGCCAGTTCGGGTTCCAAACATTTTTCCCCCCTGGTTTGAATAGTTTTGAAAAACACTGTATTATACCAAGGTATAAGTAAAGAAATGAATGAAGAATCTAAGGGATGATCAGGTCACACAATCAAATGGAAATACGGGATTATCAAAGGGAAGTAATTCCTATGGTAACGGAGGATCCGTAATGCAATATAATACATATAAAATGTATAAAAAGATTTTGAGTTAAGCAATAAATTTGTGTTTTTGGAATACTCGTTATCTATATTAGCAATATTAATAAGAAATGAAGAGCTATATTTTGTGTTTAGGTAAGGATCAGACATTGAAACGGTTTTAGAGGTTTGATTCTAGAGGTTTGTTTTTGGAAAGGTCTGAAATGACCAAGAATGGGCTTATATGCAGGATATAGTGATATAGTGATATAGTGATATAGTGATATAGTGATATAGTGATATAGTGATATAGTGATATAGTGATATAGTGATANTGATATAGTGATATAGTGATATAGTGATATAGTGATATAGTGATATAGTGATATAGTGATATAGTGATATAGTGATATAGTGATATAGTGATATAGTAATAGGCAGTGACAGATAGTTACAGTGACACACAGTAACACTTACACAGTAACAGACAGTAACAGTGGTTTAGGTGACCTTACAGACTAGGTACATTGATTCAATATTAGTTCTTGCGCTATATTCCATTTAAGCCTCAGCCATCTCTCTCAAACGACGGATGGTCGATCTGACAGTGGCAGCAGCAGCAGTGGACACAGTGTAGGCACCTCCAGCAACGGTCTTCTTGCATGCCTTACAGGTCCAAATACCGACGGCACCTCTCTGGACGGATCTCTTACCGCAGAAAGAACAGTCGTATCTGGCGTGCTGTTGGACCTCCAACTTCTTGGCTTGTCTTCTCAACGAAGAACCGTATCTGACACCGTACTTACCTGTGATTCCGACCTTCTTAGTTCTCTTAGTCCTGGCTGTTAGTATTGGTTCAAATTGGTAGGTATATAATAGATTTAGGTTTGGTGTGATTGACCAGTGGTTTAGATTATAGTTGGATTACTGGGAATTGCGATGTGTGGCTGGGAAATATGGATGTTGCGTGAATGGACTTTTGGGCTTCTCATCTTTTGAGCTTCTGATCTTTTGAGCTTCTCAACTTTTGAGCTTCTGATCTTTTGGGCTTCTGGCTTCTGGCTTCTGATTGGCTGCACCTAAGTATTCCCATACCCACTAATTCTGGAAGGTTCATCTTGGAGGTTCATCTTTAATGGTTTCATAGATGTTTTATAAATGTTTCGGGTGTGTTTCATATTTGTTTCACAGATGTTTCGAATGTTCCATGTCTGTTTCATAGTTACTTCACAGTTACTTCGCAGTTGGTTCACATTTGGTTCATATTTGTTTCATGAGTGTTTCAGGAAAGGAATGCCTCGCTTTTCCACTTGGCTGGGTGGCTGTAAATTTTTCCAACTTATCCTCTAGATCACCTCGAATTCTGGAACTATAATCTTTAATCACTTGTCTTTTGATGAATCACAATTTCCTGGCTCGCTTATTACACCAGATTTGGTGCTTGGGGATAACATACATTTTGTGTGGTTGGTGAAAAAGAGTATCTCAGAATTTGCTCTTTTTTTCCAGTACCTGCGAGCGCAGGGGAAAAATTTTTGTAGTGCGGGACACGAAACAAAAAAAAAGCGCAGCGCGCAGGTCACGTGCATGCCTTAAGGGCTTGTGCCCTACCTACCTACCAGCCAGCCAGCCAGCCAGTCAGCCAGCCACCAACACCAATGAGCAATAACAATTCCATCCATTTTTCTGACCTAAAACTCTTACCTTCCTCTACTCATTATCTTCATTTATCATTTTAGTTTATATAGTTTACTGAATTAAGACTTGAATCTTGGGGGGACCTGCACATAACACAGGGGATCATCACTATACCTGTATCTCATGCAAAAAAGCTTCAAATTCTCTCAAAAAAAAACCCCAAATTATTTCTAATACACTTCTTAATATTTTCAAGAAATTCTTTTTTTTTATACTTAGAACTGTCCAAAAAGAGTGTGTTTGCGTTGGGTCTTTTTTCCTACTGAGGTAGCCGGGTGTACGGGTTTTGTTCTACCATCTCTTCGCTTCGCTTACAACAAACTCAATACATGTATTCATAGGCTACAAGTCTATAAATGGGTTTTCACTCAAGGGTCTTGTTGGTGTACGGGTCTAACAAAATCTTATAAGACAGTCCTATAAAGAAAATGAAAAGTACTGGGAGTGCATAGTACAGTATTTAGTAGAACACCATGTGATTATAAAAGCTTCCTCAATTCTAAATTTGTCTTGGGAATGTGGATGGGGGATTGGTCTATGTGCAGTCATAAGTAGTGTAGATCCTTTAATGCCAGATCGGCAACGAGAGTTGCTGCATCAGGCGGTCCATTAATTAACCAGGGTGATACATCCAGAGTATCTATCTTACTGTAGGATACTGATCTCATAGTCACATCAAGATATGTAAACACTTCAGAGGAAGTGTTTACTTCAGGAGTAGATGGAGTAGAGGTGTCGGTGTTCATTGAAGTATTATTCATACGAGGTCTTTTGGTGGGTCTGGTTATTGGAGGCATCTTGGTATACCTCAGGCAGTTAATATTTGATTAAAGATCTAAACAGAATCTTCCTTCACCAGAACAGCGACCATTGTTCTCTATGAAAACCTAATGGGTGCTATTTCAAAATATGGGGCTGGAAGCGCGCTCATTGATTGATGTTTTTCAACAAGTAGTGATGAAGACCAATTCTCCAATTCTTCAGGAAAGAAAAAAACACCAGTACCTCCACACTAGATTCATATTGGGAGTCAGCACGATCTACCCTTAAGCATCAGTATCAGTTCTGCACACTTCTCTACCGGAGTAGGCTATATAAAGTGTGATGGTTCCGTGGTGAGTAGTTAGGAAGTGTCTCTCTGTATGTAGGGTATAGTATGGTGAATATTGCAGTATTTAGTATTGTATTGTGTCATGGTGTACAGTACTATGTAGCTGAATACCTTAGACCGACCGCTTTGAATACATTGCCAGAATTGGTATTTTGAGGACACTCACCTTTGACTCTGCAAGACACTCACCTTTGACTCTGCAAGACACTCACCTTTGACTCTGCAGTAGAATCATTTGCGGCCACAGGCTGGAGAGTCGGATGGGGTTTAGGGACCTGCTGAATAGATAATCAATTATTTCATTTCTGCCCACACAAGAATCTGGTTCTCTACACCAGCACCAGGTCTTTTGCAACAAGCAATATCGGATGCTCTTGAGACTGCTATTGAAAACGACTATTTTGGTATCACTAGGAAGGAATACGACAAGAAGTGCGTACTGATGATTATTATAGTCAATAGAACCAGTCACCCTGATATTGTTAGTAACACTGTAGAATACATACTAGAGAAACAGTAGACTGTTAAGCCATATTCCGACTTCCCTCCTAATTTCCCTCACCAATACCAAAAAAAACTAACCACTCCAGACAATCATCCACACAATTCCGCAATTCCATAGTTCCATAATTCCACAATTCCATAGTTCCATAGTTCCACAATTCCATAGTTCCATAATTCCACAATTCCACAATTCCATAGTTCCATAATTCCACAATTCCATGCTTCTATATGGGACCAAATAAGTGCGCTAGAGAGTGCGAAGGTGTCCATAAGCCATAGTCTGGCACGCCAGAGTCGTCAAACCCTCACTCAGACATCACACACCACTTTCACTCACCACTTACACTCACCACTTACACTCACCACACAAAATATATAGATTCTGAACCTCTATAATTCCACAACACAAAAAAAAAGTATAATTCCAAACCTCCCATCTAAAAAAAAACATTTCAATCCATCTATTGTTCCCATACTCAATGAAGAAAAAGAAAAGAGGGGAAGAGAGGGGAGGAGGAAAAAGTCATATTCTTTCAAGTAATGTCGTTCTGTTCACATACCGTTCATATTGATCCGACGATCTGATCATCATATTGTTGACCTTCAGTAGACAGTAGTCTGTAGGCATTCATTAGTAGGCATTCATTAGTAGGCATTCAGTAGTAGCAGTCAGTAGTCAGTAGTCAGTAGTCAGTAGTCAGTAGTCAGTGGGAAAAAGAGTAGGGGGGGGGGGGGGGGGTTTTTTTATTGTAGGGGAATGGGGGGGGGGAAGGGGGGGGGGGGGGGGGGGTGGTATTTATATAGTAGAGGAATGAGGAGGAGGAAGAGGGGGGAGGAGGAGTGCGCGCATGGCTGCAAAAGTGGGTGCGAGTATGGACATACACTATAAAAGGACGGGTTCGCATCCACTTTTTCCCACCAATTTATACTACCAATTCACTCACCAACCCAGAAATCCCCCCCACCAATTCCCCCACCAATTCCCCTAAATTTCTTATACCTTCAATTACACATTTGGTCAAATTCTTTCAGATTCTTCTCGCTTTGTTAGATTCATTTAGATCGGTTCAAGGTTGGTTCAAGGTGGTTCCGTGTTTCTCTTTACCATCATTCATTACGCCTTATACTGTCTTCCCAATTTGTGTCTCCTGTTTCTTATTTACAATAGAAACATCTAGGTCTTATAGAATTGGTCTTTTTGATACCTGAAGAGAAAGCTTGGCCGGATCTTTACCGCCACGTTGGACAAGTCTACCATATTTCCTTCCCAACAACTCCTCGCCGCCCCTTGCCAAACAAGGCCCAAATCTTTAATTTTGATCTAAAAATTCACAGTTAGATTTTGGATATTTAGGGTTGCTATTCTGCCAGTCACTGCTACTGCCAGTCAACTAGATTTTAGATCCGGGCACCACGGCCATAATCAATAAGTGAAGCCTTCACTATTCAATCTTTGATCAATTACCAGTCATTCTTTGGCCAACTTCAAGCAGTTTATTGGTCAATAACTGGCATTTTCTGGCGATTGCTGGTACTCACTGGCGACTACACGTCAGGCAGTTCAATGACCATGAGTCTTTATACCATTTCGTCACCACTACGAAAATTGGAACGCATTCACCAGGGCCCCGAAAACGAAGATGGTTACAGTTCATCTTTCCATAGTTTTGAGCGTCTCGAAACCATCTTTCAGCTCTCCCCACTGGAGATCTTGGAGCTACAACGAGACCAGTTCGACTATATCTGTGGGGTACCCCATTCCGGTCATCCCTGTAGAAACAGCTTGTACTGTCTGGTACATCTGCTTGAAGAGAGATTAGAAATTACCCGATCGGTACCGTTGCCCGCTTTGATCAAGCATGAAATCCACGACAAGCTCTTGTTCCGGAAAAAACGCCGCTTGATCAAACTATACCATGATTGTAAGGCATACTGGAATAGCAACCAGAGTGTGTTCAAAACACCCGAAACGTGTTCCAGAACCAGTTGTTTGGCTGAAGCAGTGGAGCACTCAGTCTCAACCCAAAGGGGTTCCGAAACGTCACAACACTCGTTTGGAGAAGACCCAGAGTTTAAACACAGAAAGTTTGCTCTGCTCAAACACGCATTCTTGAAGAAAATCCTGAAACCCACTGACTCCAATATCCACGAGAGAATGTCTTATTTATTCTACAAGTTATCTTCCATAGAGTCTCAGGAAATCAGTGCACGAGCAAGAGAGCTCGAGGTGAGATTCTGCCCCAGCGAGTAGAACAAAAAATCATTACCATCATTTATTCAGGATATTAGACTTTATAAGTCTGTCCTTTTCAAATTACTAAATATCAGGTTTTCAGCTGATCAAGGTTTATCAGTTATCATTGGCCAGCTCTTGCGGTTATTAATAACCAAACACAAATATCCGGTTCAATCATGTTTAATCATGTTCAAGTTAAGTGTTCATGATGTTGGAACTATCATTCCACCAAATACTAAGTTATCAGGTTATTATTTTCACATTGTCGATTATGATATTATTCTATATTTTCAGTTCAGGAGGTTATTCTACATTTTTTTGAAATTATTTATGAGGTTGTGAGGTTGTGAGGTTGTTGAGGTTGTGAGGTTGTTGAGGTTGTGAGGTTGTTGAGGTTGTTGAGGTTGTTGAGGTGTGAGACTGTTGAAGTTGTTGTGAAGTTATTCATCAGTTATTCATCAGTTATTATGAGGGTTTCCCTAAACTAATAAGAAATCAGCTTGGTCTTTTTAGTTACTGGGGGGTTTGGATACTCAGAAGCATTAAGATTAGGCTTCAAGAGATTTAGGGCCAAATATAGGTTAAGTCTATAATACTGTGGTTGAGATTGAAGGTTTCCAAAGTCTTCTCTCTTTCATGAGATACGACCAAAAGTGTGTCTATTACAGTTGATTGTTCTATGGGGGTGAGTGAAAAAGCTCAGTAAGAATGAGAAGAGAAGCTTCAGGAAAAGGAAATTGAAGTTCTGTGAGTGTGTTTAGTCTGGTGTAGAAGGTCTCTACTACTTACAGTCTCTAATTTCTAGTCCTATACAATTTGCAGTACTGTCTCTATGATGTACTCTCCTTTGCTTATTCTACCATAGTGAAAAGAGCTCATGTGGTGGAATACATTACACCTCTAGTCTTCTGATCTGCTATCATGAAGAAACTGTCTGTACTAATCCACCTGGTAGAACAACCAGTGGAGTACAGTAGAAGTACTATAGTAATGCTAGTGAAGTACTACTGTAATAATAGTGAAGAACTGGTAGAAGTACTAGTAAAGTACTAGTGAAGTACAGTAGAAGTACAGTAGAAGTACAGTAGAAGTACAGTAGAAGTACAGATAAAACCACTAGTAGAAGAACAGGTAAAAGTATCAGCAGAAGTACAGATAAAACCACTAGTAGAAGAACAGGTAAAAGTATCAGCAGAAGTACAGATGGACATTGAAATCTAGTGAAGTACTAGTACAAGTAGTGAAAGTACTAGTATAGGTACTAGTTTGAGGATGGTAAAGTACTAATGCAAGTACTAGTTAAATTACCACTTTCCTATTAATACTTAAAGGTCGAGTCATTGGCAAAGACTTTAGTCAAATACTTAAAAGACCCAGCAATCGTCATAAGTGAAGTATTGGTTTAAGTACTAGTTAAGTATTAGTGAAGTATTAGTAGATGCATTAGTGAAGTATTAGTAGATATACTAGTGAAGTACTTGTGAAGTACTGGTTACATTACAAAGTGTAAGTACTAGTGGAAGTTTCAGTGAATACTGGTTTAAGTACTAGTAAAGTACTAATACAAGTACTGGTAGAAGTACTGGTAGAAGTATTGATAGAAGTATTGGTAGAAGTATTGGTAGAAGTATTGGTAGAAGTATTGGTAGAAGTATTGGTAGAAGTACTGGTAGAAGTACTAGTGGAGTGTTGATAGAAGAACTAGAGTAATGATACTGAAGTACTGATAGGAGTATTAGATTGAGGATCTTGAAAAAGAGTGGAATGATGGAAGTCATAGTAGAAGTACTTTACAGAACTATTAGTGGAAGTACAGATAGAGGTAACAGTATAAGTACTAGTCAGTGTAGTAGTCAGCATTTAATTGTAGTCAGCATTTAATTGTAGTCAGCATTTAATTGTAGTCAGCATTTAATTGTAGTCAGCATTTAATTGTAGTCAGCATTTAAGTGTAGTCAGCATTTAAGTGTAGTAGCAGTGTAACTGTTATGTTCTTTAATACATTTATGCCTAAACTCTTATATTCGTTGATGGTTCCTCAAAGAGAGGAACCGGGGTGGCTTATATACC
>NLAW01001496.1:52722-117036 GCA_002370915.1 Metschnikowia lochheadii | reverse complement strand
GTTCCAAACATTTTTCCCCCCCCCCCCCCTAGTTTGATGAGTTTTGAAAAACACTGTAGTGCTCACTGTTTAGTGCTCACTGTTTAGTGCTCACTACAGTGATTTTCCAAACCATTCAAACCAGTGCGGCAATATGCTTCGAACCAGAAGTAGCAAAATTAAACAGACCAATAATCCAAAAAAAAAGTCTCGTACCTACCACTTAAAAACTATTGTTAAGGATCAAGGAAAAGATTTGAAATAAACTNAAAAACTATTGTTAAGGATCAAGGAAAAGATTTGAAATAAACTGTAACACTTGCATATAACGTGCTTGTGTTTCATGTATATGCAGGGTTGCATACAACCAGTGTATATAACAGCGAGGTTTTCCTCCCTTGGATAAATTAGGGACTTCCTCGTCTATTCTAGGTTCAATACATACCATGATAAACTATAGGACGTCAGGAAGACGTCCATTATAAGACTAACAGTTGTTGGGTGCTATTGAGTTCTTACATTTGCTTTATTAAGTATTTTAAAAACAATAATATGTCGAACTATTGGGGTGTTTAATTTTGCTAGTGTGGTTTGAGCCATTTTGTCGCGCTAGTGTTTCAATTGAATAGTCTTGAAAAACACTGTACCTAATGCAAAATGTTGAAATGGGAAATGAGAAATGCTGAAACGATTGAATTGATGAAGTGATCTAAGGGTGAATATTTCATTTCTATGAAAAGGAAAAAATAGAGATATACGAAAAAACTAAAAAACTAAAAAAAGGAGAAAAAGAAGAAAAAGAAGAAAAAGAAGAAAAAGAAGAAAAGGAAGAAAAGGAAGAAAAAGACTCAAACTGGAATTTATAATGCCACTTCTTTTTGTTATTTAAAATGTCATGTGAAGAATGGAATTTTGCTCAGTGGTGACAAATAGTGACAAATAGTGACAAATAGTGACAAATAGTGACAAATAGAGACAAATAGTGACAAAAAGTGACGAAAATCAGTCACAACGCAAAACCTGAAAAAAAAAGGTGCACCAACTAATACAATGTTTTCCAAAACCATTCAAACCAGCGACAAAACAGTTCAAAAAGGTTCAAACCAATAATTCAAAAAAGTTTCATACTATAGATTACTTAACACTAATTGAACATCTACGAGAGCTGTTTCTGGAGGGTCTCCTGGCCGAGGACATCTTGATATGTTCCCCTTCTAGACGATATTCTGATTAGTTAACTAACACTAGGGTATGGAACAGAGTCCCATGTTATATAGACAGACATCCAGGACTCTGCTAAACTCTCCACATAAAAAATATCCACCCAAGAATGATGTGACAGCTAGACTTTCCTATTACATAAAAAAAGCTGAGTAGAGCATCAACAAGTCAGTACAGCACACACTCTAGGATTTTCATGGGTGTGTGCACCTTCATTTTATGAAAAGCTCATTCATTGCTCATTCATTGCTCATTCATTGCTCATTCATTGCTCATTCATTGCTCATTCATTGCTCATTCATTGCTCATTCATTGCTTATTCATGCTTTGTGGTCCACTTAGTAGTGCATTTAGAGTGCAATTTAAAGTGCAATCAGTGCAACTTAGAGTACAATCCAGGTGCATCATAGAGTCAAATATAGTGAGCTAGAGTGAGTTAGTGTATTTATAGGTACTTACATTGGTTTATTCTTTCATATCATAATAATGAATGATAGTGTAATATGGTGAATCTGGTGTCACTTGAATTATATAGTGAGCTGAGTGCATTTTAAGTACAATTTATCAATCGTCTCAAGTCACAGTGCAATGGAAATATACTATAATAGTTTGAAGTGAATTTCAGTATACATAGATTTAAATTACTTTAATATTAATAATTACGTAATCTTTCACTGTATATAGACCATAATAAGCTCCATGTAATAGAATTAATGAGTGATTAGTGTACTATTGAGACCATTACCAGTACCCCCTGGCAGATGGACAGACATATCAATGGACTTCATTTCAGGCTTTAACACTACTAAACGTGGACACAACCGCATTTTAGTGGTCATTGATCGTTTCACGAAAATGGCACATTTCATGCCTACCACGAAACACACAACTTCCGTCGAGTGTGCCCAATTGCTCATTGAAAGAGTTTTCAGCTTACATGGAATACCGCAAAGGATCGTATCTGACCAAGACATCATCCTCGTGCGACGAATATGGAACAGAATCACAAAGTCTTTAGGCATAGAGACACAGTTTACCACGAAGGCACATCCTCAAACGGACGGACAGACAGAGAGAACCAATCGAACCCTAGTTGAATTAATTCGACCTATGTTACTACAAAAGGGGTCATTATACGCCGAATGGGATGATATACTTCCCATTGCCGAGTTTGCTTACAATAACTCATACCAAGTTTCCCTAGGAAAAACACCATTCATGGCAAACCAAGGTTGGCACCCACGAGCAGTACACTCTATCCCACAGAATTACCCTACTGAACTTTTTGAAAGCACATTTGCTTTATACCAAATGTCTGCTCAACAAGAGATGCGAGACTTGCTCTCAGAGAAACAGGATAAGATGGCAGAATACGCTAATCGAAATCGACGAGACGTACGATTCCAACATGGGGAGAAAGTGCTTGTCAACGAATACCTAGCATGTACGGAGTCACGGTACTTCGTAGATGTGTTGCATACAGGACAGTGATACACCGTGTGCAGGTCCCTGGCAGGTGAGGAGCTTTCACCTGCCTCCGCGCCACGTATACGTACTTTGGTCTTGTAAGGTACAACTTACATATCCCTGTATATCAATATATACTAAAACATAGGTTGAAAGTGCTAGTAAAATCTAGTGCAATCAATTCATTCAAAGCAGGAAGAAAATTCGCACCAATTTACGAAGAACTCCACAGCTAAAGCACATCATATATATTTTAAGAGATAAGACTGGTCGACACATATTAACATAATCTCTATTACATCAACTGAACGGGTGAGTTCCTACTATATACGGTAGCCGTCAGAATACTTCTCTATTATTTAGAATCACTTAGATATTCCTTTTAAGGCAACGTCCCTGGAAACGATCTAAAACCACGACAAGCAGTTAGAAGCTTATAATCACTTGCGAATACAGGCTTAACGTCCCAGGTCGCATAATAATTCTAACCTCCATACGGTTTAGAGTGTTTCAGGACAGTTTAGAGTAATTTAGAGAACAATCTAGAGCAATCTGAATGTTATTAAGGGCTGTTACCAGATTTTAGTGACTTTATGGTATTTTTTTCCTGCTAATAAAATCCAATTTACTGCAGTTTAGTGCAATTGAGGGTGCTTTTACAGTGCCATTGAGTGCAATTATTGTAATCCATAAGTACATTAAGTGCGACTTAATTATGGTGGTTATAAAATGGGGTTTGTACCGAGCAAATAGTAATTATAGAAATAAAAAATATGGAAAGAATGGTTTCGGTAATTTTACTGGTCTATAGAGTTTTATTAATTATACTAATTCTTAGGGCTTAGTGTTATTAGTGTACCTAGAGGGGCCGACGAGTCTTTCCTAGTCCAGCCACACCAAGAACAGTCTAACGATCAACACCTATGAACATTTTGCTCACTTTAAACACATACAGTAATTATCAAAGCTAATCAAATCAGTGCTGCAAAATGTTCAAACCACACTAGCAAAATTAAACAACCCAATAGTTCGACATATTATTGTTTTCAATACTTCATTTTTAGATTCCGGTTACGTCAAGTACTCTGTTTACTATGTTTTTTGGTTGATGATTCCTCCGAGGGATAAATCTGAGGTGTTTACAGTCTTTTTGAATACTATTCAAACCAGTGCTGTTATGTTCTTTAATACATTTATGCCTAAACTCTTCTATTCGTTGATGGTTCCTCAAAGAGAGGAACCGGAGTGGCTTATATACCTTTGAGAGAAACGTGGTACCGAAACACTCTCCACCAGAACAATGGTAAGGATTGTTCTGGAATATTCGAAAGAGGTCATCTATGCACGATGTGCTCTGATGGCCAAACGCCGTATCACCACTATAACAATCGGACTGAGAGGCTTCATAATACCTTCATAGGCAGGACCCTGCCTATGGTGGACCTAACAAGTGCGGCAATATGTTTCAAACCAGAACTACCAAAATTAAACAGACCAATAATTAAAACAGTCTCGTACTTACGACTTAAAAATTGTTAAGGATCAAGGAAAAGATTTGAAATAAACTGTTTATGTGAAATCTATATTAAGTATTAAAAGCAGTAATTTCTCGAACCATTGGGTTGTTTAATTTTGCTAGTGTGATTTGAACATTTTGCCGTGCTGATTTGAATAGTTTTGAAAAACATTGTACCTTCATAGGTAGGGCCAAGCCTATGGTGGATCTAACACTAATGGTATAGTACTTGTTATGTTTGGGTACGTCAGGTACTATGTTTACTATGTTTACTATGTTTACTATGTTTACTATGTTTACTATGTTTACTATGTTTACTATGTTTACTATGTTTACTATGTTATTGGGCGATGGTGACTCTGAAGTGGGAACCTGACACACTTGACTAAGAAACTAATCCCACCTTCTCAATTATCAACTATCGACCAACCGTCTTGAAGGCCTTACAACAAAAACACAATAGGTTATGAGCCCTGGACCGTAGATTAGGGGTCAGTTAGGATTTAACTGGTCTTTGGTCTTCATCATCATCAAGCTCATTTTTTAATTAAACCTTTATTAACTACAAAACATTTTATAACACAATTAGATATTCAGTGTTTTTTCAAAAACTATTCAAACCAGCCTCTTGATTTAAGAATTCACAATATTATTGTGAAAAGAAGATCACGGTTATTGTTAGATTCTTGTTATAACGTTAAGTACTAAGTTCTCTTTATTCGTTGATGATTCCTCAAGCGAGGAATCTGAGTTACTTTTTTGGTGTTTTCAAGAGTCTAGATCGCTGTGGAACAACTCCTTAGCGATCATTGTTGTACTCACCTCAGTTCATCCCAGTACTCCATACAATGAGGCGGAGTAGTCGGCTGAATAGAAGCCTGAGTAGAAGCCTGAGTAACAATAGCCATTGTATCATGCAGAGAGGTTTCATAATATCCACATGGGTAGTACACTAACCATGGTGGGTCTGACAGTATCCATATACATATACATATATATATATATATATATATATTGTGTACACAATAACAGTGGGGTTTCATCAGGATTTATCAAGATTCATCAGGATTTATCAGGTTTTGTCAAGCTCTGTCAAGCTCTGTCAAATCCTGTCAAGTCCTGTCAAGTCCTGTCAAGTTCTGTCAAGTTCTGTCAAGTTCTGTCAAATTTTGCTAGGTTCTGTTTATGGTTGAAGGAGTCGTGTCTCCAGTATAACCACTACAGACCCGTATCATAGTTCCACAGGCAGCATCAAACGAAAAGTCTCTGTATGACTGTCATTTTGCATGTAACACACACTCCATCAAATCTTTGGGTTCCCATGGATATGAGAACTACTAAGCACTGCTAGGACCGCATGGCGAGGTGCTTTTCTCCCGAAGAATATGGGTCAATAGCTCAATTGAGTAATCCAGCGGATCACCCGTTTTGATTCAGAATCCCCATTGCATGGAGTCAATCCCCTCTATCAATCTCCTTTGGTACCTGGCTCATGATGTTGGACATTCCGGGAATCATGGATGCGATGTTGGTCAAAGGACCTATTTTTAGAAAGTTGTTCATTTGCGTCTGGAAATCCCTTAATGTGAACTTGCCCTCCTTGAAGTTCTCAATGGTCTTCTTATGGTTTTTGTCATCCTGGAGATTCAAGCCTTGTACGTGCTCGATCAACGACTGGATATCCCCAATTCCAAGTAATTTAGAAATGAATGTCGTTGGCTTGAAGACCTCAAAATCTCTTATGTGCTCCCCCGTACCAATAAACACTGTAGAAGTCTCAGTTGCTGCAACTGCAGAGATGGCACCTCCACCTTTGGCATGGCCATCCATTTTGTTCAAGATACTGGATCCGACGTTGGAGCTCTCTTTAAATGCCTTAGCCTGGCCTTCTGCTCCCTGACCAATTGCCGCGTCCATGACCATTATAGTTTGCGTGGGCTACACTGCCTCACTTATCTGCATCATTTCGTTGAATAAGTTCTGTTCCTGTTTGTGACGACCGGATGTATCGACAAACACCTTTCTGTCGAACACATCTCTGTCAAACACCTTTCTGTCAAACACCTTTCTGTCAAACACTTCTCTGTCAAAAACCTCTCTGTCAAACACTTCTCTGTCAAAAACCTCTCTGTCAATGTGTTCGTCAAGATCTCTAGAGTCACTGATTCTGAAAAGGCCAACTTCAACGAGCGGGACTTTGGGTCGGCCATGGATAAACTTCTTCTGGCACAGCTTCGGGTCTTTTTTTTCTTGTTTTCTTTTTTTTTTTGATTTGGTTTGCTTTGGTTGCACCACGCATTGAGTTGTGGGTACTTCTTGTAGAGCTGGGGTTCGTTGGTGCATTCCCGTACACAGGCCTCATTGTCGAAGATGCTGTTCACGTAAATGGGGAAACTCACCATCACATCTGCTGCAGATAATGTCTTGCACATAAAGAACCCACATCCATTGTTCCTTAATTTCTTTTCCAAGAATTCCATGTTCAATGTGAATTCGTGTAAGTAGTAGCCGTAGTTGATGCCCTTGGTGATTAGTTTGGCCAAGGTTTTGAGCCCCAAACGTGCAATGCGCTTGGCAATTAGTATGCATAGCTTGCCCTCGGTCTTGAAGCATTACTCGGCTGATCTCCCGAGACATGACACTTCTGTTCAGTCACTTTTTTGGCGCAGGTAATTGAAACTAAAAAACAAAAAAGAAAAAAACCCAGTTCCTGAATTCATTTTTTCGTTTGTTGTTTCACTTATCCTGTGTGCCAGGCTTGAGCCCGTATCTTCTGCAGTAACACCATTCACTTTTCTTTTTCTGACTCACTGGGGCTCCTCAACTCCAAGCCAGGACATAATGAGCACTTCAGCATTTGGAATATTGGGATTTGCATGGATTGAAATTGGAATTGGAATTGGAATTGGAATTGGAATTGAAATTGGAATTGACGAGATTTGGAGCATTACTCAAAAAGACGACCCAAAGTTCGGGACCAGTTTTCATCCCACCGGTTCTCACTCTCCTTCATTGCACCAGCCTTCAACTTCTTCAAACTTTCCTCATTCAGTAATGCTTCAATGATGGCCTTTGATAAATCACTTTTCTGGGCCACCGCCCCGTTTTGTCCATCTTGCACCAACTCACCAATGGCTGCAAAATCCAAACTAATCACTGGAACACCCACACCAAAAAAATCAAGGATCTTCATTGGTAAGTCCATGCCGCTCAGCGACGTATGGAGAGATACTGCCAAATCAGCCACACCCAAGATTTTCGGGTACTCCTCCGCCGAAAACCATGCCAGACGTATCTCCACTTTCTTCAAGCCACACTGCGCCACTTGCTCCAAAAACCCCGCTTTCATTGGACCTTTTCCGGTAACTATAACCAAAACAGGAGGTGCTTCAGATGACTTATCGTATGCTTGGAGTGCATGTACCAAAGCACCCAAATCTTCATCAGGAGTGAAAGATGTGGAAGTGACCAAAATACGGCGGTTTTCACCCGTACTAAAATCACCACTAAAATCACCATCAAAATCATCCTCACAACCTTTTAAACCTTTTAAACCATCAAAAATCTCATGTTTTAAAATATCTTTTTGGGTATTTTCAGAAAGTGGACTAAATTGAGGGCCTGGCCGGTCATGTAACACCGAAATGGATGATTTTTTAAACCCAAACTCTTTCTGTAAAAACCCCTTCATTGCCTTTGTCACCGTGATATGATGCCAGGCATAAGAGCCCAATTTGCGCTCGTAGAACCTCATAAGCCGTACAATCACGTGCCGGTCGTTCCTATACCGAAGATTCAAGATCAGGTAATTAAGGTTATGCCAATCAATGATAAGCTTAGTTTGAGGGCTGCAAATGCGAATGTATAGAATCAAAATGGCCAAAAGTGGCATGGAAGGAGGGTTCTGGAGCATTATATGCAGGCACCCAGGAACAGCACCCAAAATGTTCCATAATTGACCGATTTGAGTCAAAATTTTGACCCCTGCAAAAATAAGGTAGGGCAATTTGCGTGTATTGTGAACCACACGTATAGGAATGATATCCACTTTAGAATCATCCAAAATAGCCGCTGGAGGCTCTGTTTCAAGGTATCCACAGAGATTGACGGCATATCCGAGCCGGGAAAACGAGAGGGCATGATAACACATGCGTGGGGAGTGGCCTAGGTCGCCTAGGACGAAGATGGTGATGTTTTTGGGGGTAGCAGGGCGATTTCGGCGGATAAAAAACGGTACGCTAAGGTACACTATGCAGGGAAGCACGAAATACGCCACTAGAACCCATAAGATCCACATGGGCGTTAGTTGGAACAGGCCCAAGTCTGTGTAGCGCATCTGGAGTCGGTAGAGCTATGAATCAGAGAGTATATAGACGATTGAGATCTGAGAGTGGGGTGCACTGGTGTAAGTTTCCATGGGAAAAAAAGTTCAATTTGAAAAAGAAGAATTATAAAAATATGAAAAAGAAAGCTCCGCGACGGGGAATTGAACCCCGGTCTACCACGCGACAAGCGGTAATTCTAGCCACTAAACTATCACGGATTTTGTTAAGTGTAAAATTCAGGTGACTTTTGTCCCAAATGGTAGGCGATCTTGGAATCACCACATAAAACCTATAGTAAATTGGGGTTTGAGTCATCAGGTGGTGGTAAAACTTGGAAGTGTGGTTTGTGTGCATACAAAACCTTCTTTACTTAGTACATTTAATTGAAAAAAGTGCCCAGGTCAACCATAACTTCCATTACTCCTACCGTTTCCATCATTCACACCATAAGCACATAATATTTTGTTGCTGACTCAGCAAGTGTTTGGTACAGACTTTTGGCATGAACTATTGAAAAGGGGTATACATTCTGTCTAATTTTGTCCAATTCTGTCTAATTTTGTCCAATTCTGTCTAATTTTGTCCAATCTGTTTAATTTTTCTATTCTTCCAATCTGTCCATCAAAGTAGGTCTCAACAATCTCCTCTTTCTCTTAATTTCACTCTTACTCACAATTTTCAGAGTACAGGTGATTTAAGTTCAGTGAATACTCATTGTTTTGGGACACTACCCACTTTATGAGCTGCGCACGACCCGCTATTAAACTCGCGCTTCGCTTACATCATCGCCAGTATGTTCAAGAAGAGAACCCTTAAGACCACAGCCAAGCGCCGTAACCCCGATGACGACCTAGATTCTGATTCAGTCACTTCTATCAGTACTGAAATACCCAAACGGGCGAAATTCCCGTCCAAAACGGCCGTCTCTAGCGCAAACGACCCCAAAACAGCTCTGGAATCACCAAAAGTCTCCGGAAAAGAGCCAGAACACCCGGAAAATGAGACAGAAAACTCTGAAAATGATTCCGACGCCCCAAAAAAGACCCCTAAGGTGTCTGGGCCAAAGGGGGCCCCCAAAAATGTCCGGGTAACCACGCTTACAGACTTCCAACCTGATGTGTGTAAGGATTTCCAGCAAACAGGGTACTGTGGATACGGAGACACGTGCAAATTCTTGCATATAAGAGGTGAGCTGAAGGTAACAAAGCCTGTGGAAAAAGAATGGGAAACTGTGGGGAAAAAAGTATCAAAATCCAAATCAGAATCGGAATCCGAAGACCTTCTTCCCTTTAAGTGTATTATATGCAGGAACTCATACAATCACCCAGTGAAGACTTTATGTGGGCACGTTTTTTGTCGAAAGTGTTTCATGGATAGATTCAGAGCAGGAAAACTGAAGTGTATGATTTGTCGTCAGGAAACTGGAGGTTCAGTCCAGCCAACTACAGTTGATGTCACGTGAGACACCATCACGTGTACTGAGAGCACGTGATATTCTTTAAATCACGTGAGTCCTCAAAACCACTCCAAAGCAATGTCTCAGGTATTGGGTCGGTCCAGGTATCTACTTGGTTTAGGCTATGGTATGTTTGTTTGTTTGGGTTGTGTTTTTGGTTTGAGTGTTGTCTTTGGTTTGGCGATTACCTGCATATATTACCTCTATATGCAGTACCGCGTCATATCGGCATGCTCGGCACGCAGTCCACCTTATAATTGCTTCGATACGCTCTATTCCCAGCAGAGTTTTTTTTTGAATATTTTGGAGCGTGTGGATTATAAAGTCGTGTAAGGAACAATTGCTGTATCGGGGCTCATAACTATAAAAAGGCCTAACGTGCAGGAAATAACGTGCAGGATATCAACTCAAGTGAAGTATCCACCCCACCAAAACCAAAACCGCCACCCCACGAAAGCCAAAACCAATCAGCAACCAAAACCAATCCAGAATCACTCCAGATTTAACCGTTGATTCATTCTTAATTCTTTCCTGCATATACCTGGCACCAATCATTTACGTTTTTTCAAACCAGTACACCAAAATGGAGCAATTGGAAAGTATCCCCGGGTACGACATTGTCATGGACAAATATAATGAATATGGAGAAGAACATTTTAACCGGTTCAACCCATTTGAAGATGAAAACGGCAACCGTCGCCGACTTAATGGTACTGCACAGCAGCAAGCCGCATGGAAACGGATCCAAAAACAGGCTTGGGTTCATGATAAATGTTTCTTGGGCCTGTGTGGGGTTGGAATGGATTGTGGGCTCGGACTTGTGCCGTTGGCAGTTTTTTTGTTGCCTGGAATTGGACCTGTAGCCACATATGCGGTACACGCACGACTCATCCATATTGCCGAGGAGGAGTTCTACATGCCGGAAAAACTCGTGATGAAGCTTCAGGCCAATATTCTTCTTGATCTCTTGATCTCATTGCCCCCGGTGATCGGGGCCTTCTTTTCCTGGATGTACGGGTCTCTGACCCGAAATGCTGGCATCATTTACTTGTACATGGAGAAATTATTGCAGAAACAACAGTCAGGACAGGCTCCTGTATACATGGGACCCAAGGATCAAATTCCGGTGGCTCCACCGGTTCTGAAACCGAAACTGGCCAAGAAAGGCCCGGGTTTCACGGTCGGACAACAGCAATCAGGCTACAGATAGACCCAGAGAAGGTTCTGGTCTAGAACTGAAAGTCTAGATCACTTTCTTGGAACCACAGCTCTAGAGTGATCTAGATCCAGTTGCATTAACACTCTCTGATCTTAGAAAAAGTACATTTTAACCATGATTAAATTATGGTGTACGGGTGTGGTTATATGGTGTACAGGTGTATATTTGAGTGTGGCTCTGGTGTACTGGCCCACGACGGTATTAGCGGCCCGCGACTCCACTCTCCAACAACATGTACGAAAGACCTGAAGGAATCGAAAACGAACGGATCTGGATCGACGGGTGTTTTGATTTCACCCATCACGGTATGTATCATGAGCTTAAGATGAAACATGGAAGTGGAGTATCGGAGCAATGAAACAGAAACTCGCAAGGGAACAGGAATCTTGTCACACATCACGATACGAGAATCACATCATCACGGAACCTGGAATCACGAAACAGCATGAAACAGTCGTGAAACAGTCGTGAAACAGTCATGATATTTAGAGCATGGGGGTGTTGAAGCAGTCAATTAGTAATTTACGAACTAATTATGAAACAGTTATGAAACAGTTATGAAACAGTTATGAAACAGTTATGAAATAGTTATGAAACAGTTATGAAACAGTCATGAAACAGTGAAATGTGAAACAGTGAAATGTGAAACAGTGAAAGTGTTAGATTGTGGATCTGTGAATCATGAGACACACTTGACGCGCTCGTGAAACACTTGAATTATGAGAAAGTGAAACACGTGGTTAAATGGAACATGCATCACTCTAATCTCTTGAATCGCTAATGATACATGAAACTTACCTGAAACACGGACACGGAAACATGAAACCAAGATGCCCCCCAAAACCAGACCCATCAAAACTACTCGTACTGATAAAAAGGCTCACGCCTCTTCTGAAGGGAACACTTCTCGCTGATCTGGAATCATCAAATCTACAGATGAAACATTAAGCATTCGAAATGTACAAAACTATTGACTACATGAAGCACTCATGAGACATTCATGAGACAGTGATGAGACAGTGATGAGTGAATCAATAAATCTGTGAACCGTGAATCAATCAGTCAGTGGAAGATCAAACTAAAATAACACTCGCATGAAACAAAACACCCACATGAAACGTTAGTGAAACGAAACACGAAATTGTGAAACTGTGAAAATGGGAAACTGTGAAACTGTGAAACTGTGAAATTGTGAAATTGTGAATCTGTGAATCTATGAATTAATGAAACTATGAACTATTCAAATAGTGAAATAGTGAATTAGTGGATTACTGGAATAGTGGAATAGTGGAATAGTGGAACTCAAGAAACCAGAAACATTAAAATGAACTACATGAACACTCATGAAACACTCTTTTCTGAATGAAACACTTGACGCTAATTTCTGAAACACTTGATGCTATTTCTGAACCACTTGACGCTAATTTCTGAAACACTTGAAACGCTGAACTCCTGAACATTTCCAACCTTCATGAAACATGACACTCAAACACCCAAACAACACCTCGATTGATACTAACAGTAGGCCATGCAGGAGCCATGCTTCAAGCACGGCAGCTCGGGAAAGAGCTCTATGTGGGAGTTCATTCCGATGCAGAAATCCTTCATAATAAAGGCCCCGTGGTCATGAAAATGGATGAACGTATGGCTGCGGTTAATGCGTGTAAATGGAGTACACAAGCCATTGGTGATGCTCCATACGTGACTGAACCAGAATTCATGGCTAAATTCGGTTGCAAATATGTGGTACATGGAGACGATATTACTACCGATGCAAATGGTGAAGATTGCTATAAGGATGTGAAGGAAAAAGGGCTTTTTGTGGTGGTGAAAAGAACACCCAATATCCTGACTACGGATTTGGTGGGACGGATGTTATTGATGAATAAAACGCATCATTATATGCCATTGGAGGCCCAGGGCTCAAAACACCCGGTGTTTAATGACTTGGACGCTTTTCGTCGGTATGCAACGGATTGCACGGGGTTACATGCAGGTCCAGGTGTTTACGTCTACAAACATACATCAACAAAATCTGATCCCATTGGTTCTGACGGTTCTAAAGAATCTGGTGATTTTTTTGGGGCTGTTGAAACAGTGGTGGAGGCGGGTGCTTTTCTGCAGGACCGTTTACTGAATGGAGTGATTTATATTGATGGAGGTTTTGATCTCTTTCATCCAGGACATATTGAGGCATTACGCTTGGCGTCTGAAGAAGCAAAAGCAAAGAATCTTGGAGTTGTGGTGGGACTTCATGAGGATCATGAGGTCAACCTGCACAAAGGCCTTAATTACCCAATCATGAATCTTTTTGAACGGTGTCTTTGTGTGCTTCAATGTCGGTATGTGGATGCACTTATCATTGGAGCACCATATGAGCCTAACTCGGTTTTTTTGCAGAGTTTACCGGGCCAAGTGGAGGCTGTGGTGCACGGGCCTACGGCCATCGACCAGGCCGTTTATTCCCAAACCCCTAATTTCGTCCAATTGCCTAACCATAAGTACCTGCACATGAACACGGAGTTTATAGTGGAGCGGGTCTTGAGCAATAAAAAGGCTTATGAGGATAGGCAAAAGCGTAAGGGCTGGAAGGGCGAGGTTGAGCTGAAACTTAAGGCTGCAGAAGACCGTGCTGCTTAAGGCAATACTAGAGAAGAGAGAGAGAAGAGAAGAGAGAGAGAAGAGAGAAGAGAGAAGAGAGAAGAGAGAAGAGAAAAGAGAGAGAAAATATAAGGTACTGCACAGAATAACACGTGTATAGTATCTGCTGTCATGTATCTGCTGTCATGATATTTGCTTCGGTGAAGGACTCTTGCTGAAGCGTACTAGACCGAGACTAGTTTATTTACCTTCAGGGTCTGAGTATATCTCGAGCACTTTTAGGTCTGTTGGTTATGAATAGCGTCGACTGGCGATGAATAGCGTCGACTGGTGATGAATAGCGTCGACTGGCTAGCACAGAGCTTGATAATCGAGTATTAGTATAATCTGCTAGATAAAATCTAGTACCGATGTTCTATGGCGACTGATTTCTCACGGAATTACCATCTACTAATACTGAATTCTCGGTACTATTTGGTCATTTTCACTCACTACACAGACTACTACTACTTGCTACCACCGAACACTTCTGACCACAGAATACTACTGCTTACGATTATTCAATATCAAAGACTATGGACTGCTACAGAATAAAGACTATGGACTACTACAGAATAAAGACTATGGACTACTACAGAATAAGGACTATGGACTATTACTTAGGTCAATAGTTTTCTTGGATCATGTCAACGCAAATCATGTGGAAATGTCTGTTTTTTTTTTGTTGTTGTTGTTGTTTTTACTCATTTAGTGGGTTCTTGCCTTTTGGGGTCACCAGTAAACCTTGTAGTAGCAACGAGAGACACTAATAAGCATTGCTTTTCAATGTAGAAACTACTATGACACACGAGGAAGAACTCTAATGAAGGTAATATGTCTATTCACCAGTTCACTCACCGGGCCATTCACCAGCTCAATCACCAGGCCTTTCACCAGGCCATCATTGACTCTCTCACCAGTCCATTGACTCTCCTACCAGTCCATTGACTCTCTCACCAGTCCATTGACTCTCTCACCAGTCCATTGACTCTCTCACCAGTCCATTGACTCTCTTACCGCTAATGCAAACAAGCAGATTTGGGTCTTGTTCATGGATAGACATTCAGGAATAAAGTCTTCGTCCAACATGGGTTTCTTGGTTTGGTGTGATTGACTCTTATAAGAGGGCAAAGAAGTATATAGTGCAGTGTAGTTTAACATAGCAGTAAAGTATAGTCTGTAATAGAGTGCAATGGATGAGTGAAGGCGTATACAAAAGAATAAGATAGTATTGGGGAGTATAATAATAGTAACCAGTTTTACCTAGTACTTGCTTTGTATACTCTTAACATAAATTATCATGAACCATTGTCATTTGGCTTGATTCAAATTCGCTCTGTTTAAAACTCACTCTTCTGTTAGGTCAATCACCTCATACACCTGAGGATACTCCATACCCTCATTGTTTTCATTTGCAGAAGTAATTGAAGTTGTAGGAGATTCATCTGTCAAATACAAGATTTCATCTTCAGGGACTTCGTGGCCTTTTTTCTGCTTGTGGCGGTCGTTTTGAACGTTTCTCTACCATGAAACTATCCTTTGCAAAACCCAAGGCAGAAGTCAGAGTAGTAGAACACTCGTTCAAATCATTTTTTGTGGGTTTTAGAGCCCTTGTTTTTTCTCGTTGTGCCCGTAAAGCTCTTGGTTGAAATCTAGGAATTGTGGGCTCTGGAGTTGTAATAGTTTCTTAAATAGTCTCTTATATAGTCTCTTATATAGTCTCTTATATAGTCTCTTATATAGTCTCTTATATAGTCTCTTATATAGTCTCTTATATAGTCTCTTATATAGTCTCTTATATAGTCTCTTATATAGTCTCTTATATAGTCTCTTATATAGTCTCTTATATAGTCTCTTATATAGTCTCCCACGGAACCTAGTACTTATTCTAGAATTGAACTGGTAGTTGTTTTCTATACTCTTCGTTGGTAGTACTCTAACACTCCGATAAAAATGAAAGGCTGAAAATAAAAGGCTGAAAATAAAAATTACTCTGTATACCGTGTCTTTCAATACAGTCTTTTTGAATACTATTCAAACCAGTGCTGTTAGATTCTTTAATACATTTATGCCTAAACTCTTATATTCGTTGATGGTTCCTCAAAGAGAGGAACCGGAGTGGCTTATATAACTTTGAGAGAAACGTGTGACCGAAAAACTCTCCACCAGAACAATAGGGAGCATTATTCTGGAATGTTCGAAAGAGGCCTCTGACTCACGAGTTGTCATAATGGTCAAATGACGTATCACGGCATTTGTAGTCGACACTACTAGAATCGGACATCGTGGGCTCCATATTGTATCTATAGGTAGTGTTCTACCTATTGTGGATCTAACAAGACTAGCTAAATTTAGCAGACCAATAATCAAAAAAAAAAGTCTCGTACTTACGATTTGAAATAAACCGTTTATGTGATATCTTTATTAAGTATTAAAAGCAGTCATTTGTCGAACTATTGGGCTGTTTAATTTTGGCTAATGTGGTTTGAACATTTTGCCGCACTGAGCTGAATAGTTTTGAAAAACACTGTAATATTCAAACTAGTGCGACAAAATGGTTCAAACAACAATAGCAAAAATTAAACAAACCAATAATTCAAAAAGGTTTGTACACCCCTAACAAGTTGTTGGATAAAGGATAACAAGGAAACCAGTTCAGTTCCATGCTTTTTTTTTTTTTTTGACCCTTGATTGGTACTGCACCAAGATTCCCAAATGTAGTGCATATGAGGTAATCCAAATGTAGTGTACAGTGTGTTTTAAAATCATTCAACCCAGCCGCTAGATTTAAGAAGTCAGAAGATTGAATTCTAATGAAAGTTGGTGTTTGAAATATCATGTCATTTGGTTTGAAAGACTCTGTGAAGGGGTACGGACGTTTTCAATTATTCGTTTGTTTATTTTTGCTAGTTCTGGTTCCAAACGTTTTTCTCCCATTGGTTTGAATAGTTTTGAAAATCACTGTACATATGAGGCAAGCCTTGAGTCCAGGTCTAAGATTTTGAATATTGAATTGTACGAACCGTTTTGAATTGCACGAACCGTTTTGAATTGCACGAACCGTTTTGAATTATTGGTTTGAACCACTGTGCAGAAGGGGGCACCAACCATTTTTGAATCTTTGGTTTGTTTAATTTTTGCTAATGTGGTTTGAATAGTTTTGGAAAACACTGTACCAGTCTCAACTTCCAAGCTGTACACACGTCACTTCAGGTTATTCTGATTACTTTTAAATCCTCCCCCTATTATCCCTCAAAAATGTGTTATTCTTTTATATGTAAAGGACGGTTTGTATACACAGTGCTTTTGAAAACTATTCAAACTATACTAGCAACATTCAACAAGCCAATAATTCAAAACGTTTGGTGCCCCCTTCTGCACAGTGTTTCAAACCAAAAATGCCATAATGTTTCAAAAACCAACTTTCTTTGATTCGTTAAAGAAAGAATCTAGTTATATATATATATGTACATATATAATGTAGAACTGTTAGATCCACAATAGGTAGAACACTACCTATAGATACAATATGGAGCCCACAATGTCCGATTCTAGTAGTGTCTACTACAAATGCCAATGCTGTGACAAGGCATCTGGTCGTTGTGACAACTCGTGGATCAGAGGTCCTTTTCAAACATTCCAGAACAATCCTTACCATTGTTCTGGTGGAGAATTTTTCGATGCCACTTTCTCTGTTCAAAATCCTAAAAGAACCGCTTCGATTCCTCTTTGAGAAACCATCAATGAATATAAGTTCAGGCAGAAATGTGTCTCTAATCCTCTAATCCTGTAACACTGCAAAGTAGATTTTGCATTAACGGGCTTGAGCATGATTCTGGAAGTTCTTCTAAACAAACTTGTACATCAAACGTATATTCCAATATCGTAACATGCCGCCGAAAAACCCTTATGGATACGTTGAGAGGGTGGGGGGACTGGCTGGTCTTATATATATATATTCCAGTGGCGGCGTCGGGTAACCCTTGAGGGATTTTCTGAAACCAAGGTGAAACATGCGCATCCCGTCTGGGGTACTTAAGGCCGCGTATTCCCCCCATATATTTTCGCAGCAATATTCTTTAGCACCCAATCTAATCTCACAGTTGAGTCTAAGTATGGGTGTGAAAACTAGCCTAAGTGAAGAGTTTAAGGGTGGGTGTGAAAACTAGCCTAAGTGAAGAGTTTAAGGGTGGGTGTGAAAACTAGCCTAAGTGAAGAGTTTAAGGGTGGGTCTACAAAACTAAACTAATTGTTCATTAGGCTAAGGAACATATCAATAAACCCACTATACCATAAATGTTAGACCTACCATAGACAGTGCCCTCTGCCTATGGTAAGGTATTACGGAGCCTCTCAGTCCGAATATTGTTGCAATGGCCAGGCCAAGATTGTACAAAGTACTATGGTGGTCCTTTCGAACATTCCAGAACATTACTTCCTATTTTTCTGGTGGAGAGTTTTTCGGTGCCACGTTTCTCTCCAAGTTATATAAACCACTCCGATTCCTCTCTTTGAGGAACCATTAACAAATACAAGTTTAGGTCAACATACGTTATAAAGAACATAACAGAGAATTATATGCTAGTAATTCTTTGTAAGAATAATACTATACTATATATATACATATATATATATATATGTATACTACATTTGGATTGCCTCATGTGTACAGTGTTTTTCAAAACTATTCAAACCAGTGTTTCAAACTAGCACCACAAAATCGTTCAAACAACAATAGCAAAATTAAACAAACCAATACACATTACCCCAAACAAGCTACCTAGTTCCTGTTCCGTTCCGGTTTGACCCTTGATTTGTACTACAACCTCCCAAATGTAGTACATATGTGGCAATCATCCAGATTTAAGGTTTCAGAATATTAAATCCTTATGAAGGTTGGTGTGAAACAATATGCCATTTGGTTTGGAAAAGACTATGCGGAGGGGTGTACGAAACGTTTTGAATTATTTGTTTGAATGATTTTGAATCATTTTGAAAAACACTGTCATATTCCCAACTTCTCACCATATATGATTCGGTCTATACGATCTTATTATTATTTTTTTTTCAATCACCAAAGCATTCAAAAGGGTTCTTGGAGGTTTTGGGGTCTTGGAGGTTTTGGGGTCTTGGAGGTTAATAAAGATAACTCCAAGTATCAGACGTATTCAAGACTCTAACAGCAATAGTAATTCTAGTATTGAGTAGTTCTTTTTATCAGCAATTCTTCAGTAATTCTTTATGACTCAGTGAACTGAGTAGTTGCTATTTACACGAGAGGCTCGGTTCCACAGGTGGGTGCATAAACATTACCCTTGTGTATAGTATAGTATAGTATAGTATAGTATAGCATAATCTAATGTAGTAGTATAATCTAGTGTAGTAGTATAATCTAGTGTAGTAGTATAGTATCATCGTACAATATAGAATGGTATAGTCTAGTACTATAGTATAGTTTAGCAGTGTAGTATAGTTTAGCAGTGTAGTATAGTACAGTATAGTGGTACAGTATAGTGGATGCTTATTATATTTTAAATCGTTCATTCATATATTTGATTTGTATTTTATTCGTAAATCATGTGATCATAAATCATGTGATCACAAATCATGCTATATTTGCATCACTTGATGTGGAGTTGCTCGTCACAGGCCATGGCCTTATCACGTAAACTTTGCTCATGCATCATATGGTTGGAGTTTCTGCGCCCCGATCCAAGACCTCCTACTTGCTCCAACCCTTCATCCACCAATTCATCCAATAATTCATCTCCAGGCTTGCCCCAATTGAATTTACCCGATCCGTTCTTGCTCACGTGATTGGGGTTCATGTCTCCATGTCCATTGTGAGTAAAGTACCGTGGTTCCGATTGTTTTTCATGCACCGTCCATTTATTAGTTCTAGTCATGATCAGTTGTAGAAGTTCGTGGCTGTAATTTGATCAACTATTGGGTGGTTGTAATTCAATCAAAGTGGCTGTAAATTTGATCAACTATTGTTTCGTATCGACTATCGACTATTGCTAGTGTATCCTTTTTTTTTGTTTGTGCTGTAATTAATAGGTGAGAATTGAAGGGAGAGGGTAGTGGGGGGAGAGGCCGTATTTATATAGATCGGAATGCGAATGCCTGACCTGGTGCATGAAGGAGGGAGGGAGGAAGGGAGGGAGTGCGTGCGGCGCGGGGTGGGTGGGTGTGGTGCTGCGGGGCCTCGTGATCTCCTCACAGTCACGCTCTGTCGGACCTAGTCACATGTCCGTTAATCTAGAATCTTCTAGTTCTCCCCACTCCCTACTTCACTCCACCGATTCTTCCTCCTTTATAGCCTGCACATAGAATCTTTGGCCTAACATTACGATTCCTGTCCTACTCCTGCAGAAACCATCCCTACAAACAACCCCCCCTTCAAACAACCCTAAAAACAACCCTAGAAACAACCCCTTCTTGAAACAACCCCTAGCAACCAGCTCTACCACTCACTCTGCTTTACTAATGGTAACACTACTAATACACCTATTAACTGATACACCTTAACTGATTCACCTTTTAAGAGACTAATACTACATGACCAGTTTTGACTGTTGGGATTGAGTTTGGAAAGGAATTTTGAATGGGGTTCTGACCAGGATAGACTCTGTTATCGTTTATGGTGCAAGACTATTGTAATTTATTACTACCTGATAACTTAACAATTTGATGATTCCTCAAGATGGGAATCTGAGGGGCTTACATGTACATAACTTCTCAAGAGAAGGTGCGCGCTGGTAAATGTCTGGTTAGAGGGTCCTTAACAATAGTCATTTTTTAGTATCAGGCAGAGACAGAAAAGCTTCATAATACTTAATTTGGTAGGCCACTACCTATGGTGGATCTGACTATGTCAGTGTCTACTGTAACACAATATCTAAGTTATGGAGTAGGTAATTATTCCAGTGTCTTCTGTAACACTATATCTGGAGTATGAAGCAGAATACTATGTCAGTGTTAGATCCACCATAGGCAGGGCCCTGCCTATGAAGATATTATGAAGCCTCTCAGTTCAATTGTTACAATGATGATACGGCGTTTGGCCATCAGAGCACATCGTGCATAGATGGCCTCCTTCGAATATTCCAGAACAATCCTTACCATTGTTCTGGTAGAGAGTTTTTCGGTGCCACTTTTCTCTCGAAGGTGTATAAGCCACTCCGATTCCTCTCTTTGAGGAACCAACAACGAATATAAGAGTTTAGCCATAAATGTATTGAAAGAACATAACAGTCAGTATCCAATACAACATTACACTCTAAGTACTTTGGTACTATATCTGGGGAATTGGATTTGGGTTTTTTTGTGGACTCATTTTCTAGACATTCAATCAGTTCAACTTGTTCTACAATGTCCCTTTTGGACTGCATTCTGGGTATACTTCCCTGCTTGAAACTAGGATTACTGTTTTTTCCTGCATATTGCCACCCCTCCATATCACAAACTTAATCTTCTGATCCATCTAGTAATACTTATACAGTGTTTTTCAAGATTATTCAAACCAATCTCCAGATTTAAGAATTCAGAATATTGAATTCTAATGAAAGTTAGTGTGAAACATTACGCCAGTAGGTTTGAAAGACTCTGTGAAGGGGTATGAAACTTCTTGAATTCTTGGTTTGTTTATTTTGGCTAGTTCTGGTTCCAAACATTTTGCCCCTCTAGTTTGAATAGTTTTGAAAAACACTGTAGTAGGGATGAAATACAAGTTTAAAATTTGCTATTGTTTTTGACTTTCCTTGAGGTTTGGTACGAGGGTGGTGACCCTCGGAATGGTCACGTGACCAGGACCTTCCTCTACGTAGTTGTCCACACAAACAAGATCAAGACTTTTCTGTGGTATAGATGTATGCCGGAAATAGGGCGATTCCAGAACTTTGATTATTTTTGAAAAATATTTTTTTGGGGGGAGGATGAAATGACCTGAGTCAATAGGTCGGAACTGGATATAAGCCCCGGAACTTCCCACTCCACCCTCGTAACTGCCATCTGCTACCCTCGGAACTGCCACTCCACACTCGGAACTGCCACCCCGGAACAAAAACCTTCCCCTCCTTCTTCCACACCAAATCAACACAAAGAAACGGTTTAGTGTCAAATGCCCGGCTAAATAACCCAGTTCTGTGACATAGCCCTTAATATATTCAATGGTCGTGCGCGACTCATATTATATCTAGTGTACTGGCTATAAGGACTATAAGAGACCGACCGGACTTGTTGGCAGGAGCTCCTTTGTGTATAGCCATCTAAATAAATACGAACAACTTATTAACGATGACTAGCCTGTTTTGACTTGATTCTGATCTTCTTCAGTTTCATTCTCTGGTTAAGTTCAATTCACTCCGGGTGACATACTTATTCAGTTTACATATCTCGATGAGGCTATGAGGTCAGTGTCTTATAGTATGAAGCATCCTCTGGATGTTACACCCTGGTTAATTAAAGGACCTCCTGGTACAGCAAACAATCGTTGCCGAACTGGCGTTAAAGGATCTACAGGTCTTTCAAACCAAATGGCATAATGCTTTCCACACCAACTTTCATTCATTGAAGAATTTAATACTCTGAAATAAATTGGTTAAATAATTGATATCATGACTTTAGCACGACTTAATAAATTTAGTCTTGGGACCAACCAATTCTCTTGGCTCCAAGTGTTCCTAAAGTTAATTAGCAGGTGATTTCTATGTTCTAATATTTCTATTCCAAGACTATCACTCTCTTTACATATTTATCTTGCATTTTCCTTTGGTGCTGCTATAGTTGAGTACACTCGAACCTTTCTACACGAACGATTTTACAGTCTAAAAGCGTTAATTCAAACTGTATAGCGGATGCGTCTTTGATAAAGCCAAGGACTACACCAAGTGAAGTGGTGGTAATAAAAATTGTACTACATGACTGGATGCCAAAGTCGTATACTATAGAGATGAGTATACCGCTATTTAGATATTAGTAGTGGATTTTCTGTTAGTGGCTGTTTTAGTAGCTATAGTAGTGAATAAAAACACTTAAAGCCTCTCTTCCACCACATGGCTCTCCATGCAAAAGGAACAAACAATAAACTGACGCCCAAAGACATGCTGGTGATTTTGAGCTAATTGATAGTAGTTCAGTAGTAGTTCACTCAATTGAGTAATAAAGTAACACAGTAATACAGTAACACAGTAATACAGTAACACAGTAACACAGTAACACAGTAACACAGTAACACAGTAACACAGTAAGTAGTTACTAGTAATCCCTATATTAGTTATTAGTCAGTAGTAAGTAAAGTATCATGAGTCGTCAGTTAGTACTAAGTCATTCAGACGGCAGTAGTAGAGTGTTGGAGTAGTACTTGGTTTTGGTACAGTAGTAGAGTGTTGGAGTAGTACTTGGTTTTGGTACAGTAGTAGAGTGTTGGAGTAGTACTTGTTGGTGGTGGAGTAGTACAGTAGAAGATGCAAATGGCTCTAGACCTCTATAATGAATCGTACTACAATGCTTCCTCTATCTTCATTATGGCATATTTATCCCCCACGTAATCAAGTCAATCATGTGGACTCCATCATTGCTGGCTGACCCACTTGTCTCAACAATAAATATAGAGGTTTGTGTTGAGAATGTCCATAGACACTCGCATAGACTGGAACGCCTATCTTATTTCTTCTTAAGAGTGTTAACAATTCTGGTACACTAGTGTTCATTTGATTCAATGTATTCTTAACTTGTGCGACTTATATATAGACTAGAATATCTGTCTTGTGGTCTTCGGCGATACTCCTTCAACCATGAGCGAGATTCCCTCTTTCTATATACCACGTTCCCTTCTGAATTCCGTCTTCCTGTACCGGACTTGTTAATCCCTTGTCTGAAGTCAAACCCTATGACTCCAGCGCCAAGCCCCGGTTTATACTATCCGTCCGCACATATACATTCTTCGGAACCTTATGAGATTTGTCTCTCTGTCCCATTCCGCTGTCGTGCAGGGAGCCCTTACCTGTACACGCGAGTTAGGACATCTCACATGTTCAACAGTCTCAACAATAAATATAGAGGTTTGACTATTGGGTCGTGTCCTACTCATAATTCATCTAAACATGGCCATGATTATATCATACATTAGATAATCTACTCTACTACTGTATTAATTTATTAATGTACCACTTTAGTTTATGATCGATATTGCTTTCCTACAGATTACAATGACACTCATTATAACGTCTCTCTTTTTCTACTACTTATACTTCTTTTTCTATAGGTTTTTGTACTAATTTACCATACCCACCCCCATTTAAAGCTATTATTGCAATCATTCTTATTGGACAAGGTTTTTTCGTCACAGTTACATGAATCCACTACAGGAAACCACATTGATGCAAGGTTTGTGGATGTGGACTCGGGAATCTACATTGATACCACTGGTCTTTCCAAGCTGGACTTCAACTTGCCCCAGGATGTACAAGGATAACCCTATTGTACACAAGGATGATGGAGATGTCAATGCAGAAGTGTACAATGACCGCCGAAAACATTTCTACCCATTTCCACAACTCCTGACGTTACTTTACTCCATGATGAGTGGAGTTCGTCTTTACGTGCCTAGTCAGATTGAGAAGAGACTCAGATGGGAGCATTCCAAAGGTCTAGAAAATTACGAGTTCCAGGGCTGGTATTTCGTGCCCAAATTACAGCTCTGGGTCATGCATCAGAAATTGAAGGGGTCTCTTTGAAGACATCAAGATCAAGAAAAAAGAAAGAAAAAGAAAGAAAGAAAATGGCCACTTGCATGTGGACAAAATGGTGGTTCAGGTCAACAAGATGAGTGAAGACAAGACACTTGAGTTATTGAGAGAAAGATCACGAGATCTTGGCCCAATACTACCAGACCAGCATGTTCACCGAGTGGCATTTCCACGAAAAAAAAAAAAATCTTATTTGATGCCGAAAATAAGAATAACCGGACTGCATTCGAACACCTTAACACACAGGAGATCTACAACCACTTGGTGGGCCAAATCTCATTCTCTCTCATTCTCCAAGCGTTTGAGAAAGTGCTACTACGAGTTCGACCAATCCGATCGAAAAGCCCACCACAAGAATTAATGGGAGATGTTTAGAGGATGGCTATAATGCTTCATGCGAACAAGCCTTCAATTATAGAGTAATGAGCTCATTACAATTTGAGAGAGATGAGAAGCAGAGTACTACGTACTTACTATAGAGAGTACTAGAGAGGATACAATACATAGAATAAAAGCACTAGACAACCATATGATCCTAGTACAGCATCTATAAATTACGACAGAATACATAGGAACACAGAATACATACGAACACAGAATACATAGGAACACAGAATACATACGAACACAGAATACATAGGAACACAGAATACAGTCAGATTATAGAAAATGGAGATGGAGTATTATGCATAGAGTCTACTGGAAGTGGTATACACAAGAGCACCATCGTGGATCAAAAGGCCACATGGAATATACAGTTCTACACTAAGATTATAATTATGATTATGATTATGATTAGGATTAGGATTAGGATTAGGATTAGGATTAGGATTTATTATTATCATCACGTGACCACCTGTATATACCCTCGCCCTCCGCATCCTTCTTCTTCTTCTTCTTCCTCCTCCAACCATGGATCTCCGTGCTGAAGAGCTAATAACTCTTAAAGCCATTTATGAAGATACTTTAACTGTTTCGGATGAGCGAGTGCTTTTGAATGGAGAGATTCCGGTTTCATCCGACCCCAAACCGGCCATTTCAGAGCCCGTTTCTTATTCCGGGGTAGTCCATGTGCCCATTCCCCTTGATCCTCCCATCACAGTGTCCAAATCAGGACTTTCCCATGAACTAAATCATTTGCCACCACTAGAACTTGCATTTCTGCTTCCGGCTTTGTATCCGTACGAAGAGTGTCCCCAAGTACATGTCCAGTCAAGCATATTACCCAAAGAGGTAAGGAAAGAGATCGAGCAAGAACTCCGCCAATTATGGTACGATACCAAGTACCAAGTGCTTTTTGCCATGGTCGATCATTTGCATAGATTAGTGGAACAACCAATGGAATTGATGAAACGGGCATGTGTCAGTTCCGGTTCCGAAGGTAATCCAGAGGTCCCTTCGGGAATACCTTCGGGGGTACCTTCGGGAATACCTTCGGGAATACCTTCGGGAATACCTTCAGGCAACATTCACTTTACCCAAGGATCCACCAAAATTACCCCTCCCCCTTTTTTCCCCAAAGGTAACTCCCTTCTCATGGATCTCCTTATCAACACCGATAAAACCCAACGCCAAAAAATCTTCAACTCACTGACTTTCGAATGTGGGATATGTCAAGAAAATGTCTTTGGGTCTCAATCATTCCAATTCCCACAATGCAACCACGTTTTTTGCAACCAATGTCTTTGTGACTTTTTCATGAACCTTATAGAAGATGCCAATGTGGAAAAAGTGCATTGTCCGGATTTCCAGTGCTCCAAAAAGATTGCTCTGGAGAGAGAAAGTCATATTAATCAGCGTATATGCAGTGACTTTGATTTCGAAGAGTTTAAAAAAAAACTCATGACTCCTCCGATTTTGTTAGAAGATTTGCAACGGATTTTGGAATCAAAAGGTGGGAAAATGATGGGAAATGATAAAAAAGATGGAAAATTGTTGGAGAAAGACCGAAAAATGTTGGAAAAAGACGGAAAAACTTGGGTAAAAGATGGCAAAACTTCGGAAAAAGACGGGAAAACCTCAGAAAAAGACCGAAAAGGGTCAAGGAATGTTGATAATATCCAAAAAGATGAAAATGTCGGAAAGTCACCTCGAGATATTTACGAAAAATATCTTGCACTTTTTCTTGATCACCAACACAATTTAATGGCCAAACTTTTCCCTGCTCGGCTTGTCACGTGCGCCGGGGAAATATGCACCAATATGATTTTCAGGGCCGATGTCACCGATTTGTTGGTGGTGTGCCGGAAATGTGGGTATGCATTCTGCAACAATTGCCGCAAATCAAACCATAGTAAGACCAGGGAATGCACGGGTGTACGCCAAAAGAGGCAATATTTCGGCATTTCCGAAGACGATATGGAAGTATGGGCAGCACCCAAAACCCCGGAGAATATGGCCCAAAAGGAACTTCTTCGCAAAACATATGGTCTGGATCTTCTCCGGAAATTAGCCTTGGAATATGATATGGACAAGATGGACCAGCTTTTCCTGCAGTTAATCACCGATGGGGATTTTTCCCGGTGTCCAACGTGTGATTTGGTGATTCAACGTCTGGATGGTTGCAACAAGATGAAGTGTCTGTCATGTTACTCATTTTTCTGCAATGTCTGTGGGGCATTTTTACCTCCAGACACTCCATATGAGCATTTCAATGACCGAACATCTTCTTGTTATGGGAAATTGTTCGAAGGAATGCCAGGAATAGAAGAAGAGACATAGAGACGGGATACGCAGCACGAGCAAAAGGAGTATGGGAAAAATCACAGCTGTGGACCACTGGAAGGACAGCTATAAATTTCATTTGAAAGTCAGTGGCAGCTGGTGTTTTCCCCAACACAACAGTCAATGCAGTGAACGTAGCGTATATATACCCACTAAGAGATTTACCGAGTGCTCAATTTCACTCAGTCACTCTGTTACTGTCACTTTCAGTAATCTAGTCATTTTTCTCTCGGTCTTGTTGACTTGAGCACTCTTTATGACTCAAGAAAGACCTGGAAACCATATCGATATCACTTTGAATCCACATCTACTAAGTCAATGATCAATGAGAGGTAATCATGTTTCCTCTTTTGCTTGGCGTTTCTGTCGTCACCGTAAACTGACCTGGGCCTCACTATACTCCGGTTATTGTTGACTTGAACAGCACATATGACTAGTTGAATATCACTGTAGCTTTTTGATTTCTCTCCCTCTTCTTTGGCTGTCTGTTCCAATCAACTTCCGACTGTTCCAATCAACTTCACCAAGTTCTAACTGCTCCAACTGTTCCAGCTGCTCCAGCTATTCTTGAGCTAAAGCGTTCGATTTTCTAGCTCATCTTCACGATTTGGTTCTTGTTTCCATGAATTTCGGTATGGGTATGATGGCCACAGATCCTAATCATCAATTCCTTCAATGGTATTTCGGGATTTTCATCTGATCCTGGATTCACTTTCATTAGTCACCACTATAATTTGAGTAGGCATCTTTTAGTCTCTAGTCCATCCACTTGTCTGTCCACTCAGTCCCTAGACCACTTTCTTATTCAAGCCTCTGTTTAAACACCCCCAATATTCTTTTGGTCCTAAGACTCTTAATAAAACTCTATTCTGCTAGTCCTGTTTCTGACATCTCCTCTTACCAAGTCAACAGTGAATAAACATGGAAAAATCGATCCTAACCTCCAAGCAAAGTTGTTGATAAAATGATTGTTTTAGGGAGGGAAAGGGAAACTGGTTGAAATCCAGTACTTGGAGATGGAAACCGTAACATAACGAAGGTAAAGACATTTGAATAAGTTCTAGAAGGAAATTTTCTTTCTTTTAACATCCAATAACCTTAGAAATGGATTAAACCGAGATGAGTTAGGAAATGAGTCACGACTAGAATTGATTTGGAATGGAATAGTCATAACTCGTTTGTGGTTCAGTGTACTTGTTAGAATCCTTGAAAATCCACATACCTTGCCAAGTCGTACTCATATCTGCAGCCGGTGTCCAAGTCTAACAGGCTCTGGTTGATAGACTGAGGTAGTTTAGGCCTCTAGTTGATCAATCAAAGTAGTCAAGGCCCTTAGTTGATAGAGCGAAGTAGTTAAGGGAATGTTGCAAAATTGAGACGTAACGTCGGGATGAGGGTAGATTCTGACTGATAATTGCTCAGGCATTATGAGGTGGTGGTTGACCCTCGGGTTGACTGCTTGCTTTGCTCAACAATTGACCGGTTCAGAACTGATACGGACATCGGGAATGTGACTGTTTCATTAAAGTATAGCATCATTGCTATAGTCCTGTTGACGCAATCTGATTTCTGTCCAGTGCTCTGAATGTCAAAAAGAAGAAATTTGATCAAGCCCTGGTGAACAGTGGGAGTAACTATGACTCTCGGAAGGCAACCAAACGCTTCATCATCTAGATTAGTTGAGGGAATGAATGGATTAACAACATTCCCGCTGTACCTCCACTATCTAGTGAACCCTCAACCAAGAAATATCTAGCGAAACCACAACCAAGGGAACAAATTCAGAAAACATCACCGGCAAAAGAAGACCCTCTTGAGTTTGATTATAGTTTGATATTGTGAAAAGACATGGAGGGTATAGGGTTAATGGGAACTGGGGAGCCAGTGAAATACCACTACCTCCATTTTTTCTTGACTAATGAAAGAACTATTCCAAGTTCTTTTTCCAAAATTCAGAAATTGTTTAATGCGGAGTTTTGTTGGGTCCTAGCTCTGTCATTACCACTAATTTCTTCTGTTGTTTTCGCTAGTCTTGTCTCAGTCGTCTCCTAGTCTTAGTCATCTCCTAGTCTTAGCCGTCTCCTAGTCTCAGTCGTCTTCTCCTCTCCTCTCGTCTCAGTCTTCTTCTCTTTTCTCTGTCTCCTTCACCTGTCCTGTTTCTGTCATTTTCTGGTATGTGAGTTAATTTCCCGTCCACTTATACTATGACCAAAAAAAAAAAAGGGTCAAGATTTGGGTGGGAAGAAGTGCGTATTTATATGCGGGAGGGACATGGCTGCAAAAATGGCCCGCGCCCCTGAACCCCGCAACAAATTACTATATAAATGGCCCATCCGCGAGTATCCATCTGAACACTATTTTTCTAGCCTACATTTTCTAGCATACTCCATAATATTTTCTAGCCTACTCCATTATATGTATGACTTAATACACGGTTATCCCTGACTGAGTTCTGCAATAAATACAGTTTGTTAGATAGGCTGAGGTATCATGAAGCCTATACTACCCGATCCTAACATTGACCTGTTCATCATTGTACGAAGTACTAAGATGTGCGTGATACGGAGTTTGCATTAGGGAGTTTTCATTGGGGAGTTTTCATTGGGGAACTTGCATTGGCTATCATAGTACGAGGTCCTATGATGACAATCCTGACCATTGCTCTGATGGAGAGTTTTTCAATGCCACGTTTCTCTTTTTAATTATTAAAACCGCTTCAATTCTTCCTTGTTCAGGTTATCAAACGTTATTAAAGAACAGAACACTATATGCTACTCCTACACTTGACAAAATGATGTCCTATAAGGTACTGAAAGATACTACAAAATATTAACCCAAGACGTGACTATACTATACTATGGTATGTTCCACTGAAACACGATGGTGTGAATTCACTAAGGGAGCCAGCAATATTTGAAGTATCATGAATCGTACCTACTTTTAGGCTATCTACAGGATATTGGACTTTATACTTTGGTCAAGGTTTGGAGGTATGACCTTGTTGAGCGTTGTCATAAACTTTCAAGTTATGTTTTAGTGTATACTTATATACAGGGATATATAAGTTGTACCTACAATAGTCTTTAGATCTCATTCGTCTTGGGCTGCACATATCTCATTTGTTTACATACAACATATCCACAAAGTCCCCCCTCATAACTACAAACTCTTTGGAACTCCAATACTCATTGTTGATTCTTATGTTCTTAGCGATACTACTAATGTATACTAGGAATTCCGTGATATTCTGAAGACTGTTCAACCAGGAGCGGCATACAGAATATATTTGAATAAGGTCTTTCAATAGATCCCGTTTTCATATCGAAAAATCATTTCAAGACTTGAAAAATCAGTTTAAGACTTGATTAGAAAAACAAAATAATGCATATCATCAAAGATTTGGATATGCTGAATTAGCAGGGTGAATAGAGAATAGGGAACAGGAAATACGGAAAGGAGAAAAATGAATAGGAAAAAGAGAAGAGTGGGAACTTGACTCCTACATATACTGGATGGATATCATATTGTACGAACCTGAAGCATGAAACATGGGTAAGCCCCAGGTGATTAGTAATCAGCATGGGGGACTCTTCTTTCATAGTCCAACACCCAATCTGTTTGAGGCACAGCAGGACAAAAGACAAGTGTCTAATCGTGGATTCCGGCGTACCCATCAAGGGGTGTGTTCTGTCTTTGAGCATAGTAACCAATTCACTTACATCTCAGTACCAAATTGGACTTTATTCCTAACAAGTTGTTCCTAAAAAGTTGTTCCCAAAAAGTTGTTCCCAAAACGTTGTTCCTAAAAGTAAAGAGAATGGAATCAGTGAAGAATAGAAGTGATCAATTCAGATATTGACGTGACTAAGAATACAAGTTATGGTCACGTGAAAATACAAGTGATTGATTTGGATATTGACGTGATTAACAATTAGAAGTGGGAAGGTCATTAGTGGAGTTTCACACCCACGCACACACACACGCACACACACATTTCCCAATTTGGAGAAGTCATGTGAAGAATAGCAGTGGTTAACGTGATTACTAATATTCTGCAGTTATCACAATCATGGAAAACTTAATGGCCATTGGAGGTCACCACACGACAACCACACAAAAACTCGAGAACGGAGTCATACTCAATCAAGTTATAGGCAACGAATAAGAGTACAACAAAACAGTGGTGGTTTCCAGTTTCCACTATGTAGTCCAAGAGCTCATGAGCAATTTTGGTGGACTTGGAAAGAGGGGGCTGTTTTTAGCAAGCCAGCCCATAACTTTTCGTTCTTCAAGATTGGGATGACATTGGCAAACAAACTTCTTGTGCTTGGTGTAAAGCGTAGTGGAGATTTGTCTGAAGATGAGTGTGTGTGGTTTTTTTAATCACCTTAGCAAGGTACTATCAAATCAGATAAACGATAACTGATTTAATAAGCCATTCACAGTTTCACTGTATAATGCTATATACTGAGACATGCGTGGCTTAATCTTTGGGACAAGCATATGACTACTGGCAGGATCAACCAGATAACTATGAAGAAGTTATTTTTTTTGAGGGGTTGTCCACTGACTCGTAGTACAGAAGATCGCAATGATCTTGGAGTTTGGGGTTTCTTTGGCATTGCCTAGTAATCCACTGTTTCTTTCCTTGCTCGGGGAGAAGTTGTCATCCCGAGACTTGGGCGATAAATCGCGAGGCCACACAACGATGGTCACACAACAACCGTGAGAAAACCACACAACATCCGTAAGAAAAATGTAAGAAAACTGTAAGAAAACTGTAAGAAAACTGTAAGAAAACTGTAAGAAAACTGTAAGAAAACTGTAAGAAAACTGTAAGAAAACCGCACGAAAACCGCACGTTTTAACCTTCCAGTGGATGCGAAAGCTGGAAAAGTACGGTAACGCGCACCAACATCGCTAACCACCTTATCGCACCGTGACCATACTTAAGCACGTCTCCTCCTCATTCATCCACCCACTCATTCATCCACTCATTCATCCACTCATTCATCCACTCATTCATTCACCGTCATTCATCCTCCTCACTACACCCTTATAAAAGGCTGAAAGACTGAAAGGAAGAAAGATACAAAGACTGACAGATTGACAGATTGACAGATTCAATAAGATTGAAAAAAGAAAAAAGACAGAAACGAAAAGAAAAGAAAAAGACTGTCGAGTGAACCACAGAAAAAAGACCAGACAAAAGACAAGACAAGACAAAAGACAAAAGACAAAAAAGATCTTATAATTGACTAATCGCAAAATACCATGAAATTACGTATCGCTTGTCTTCAATTCAACCCTATCATTGGTAAGGTGGAGCAGAATGTGAGTCAAATCAAGAAACTCCTCTCCAAAACCAATAAGAAAATCGACCTCTTGGTGTTGCCTGAACTCTCTATAACAGGCTACAATTTCCACTCTCCAAAAGAAATTGAACCATATTTGGAACAACAAGGAAAAGGCCGGTCGTTTGATGTGGCCAATGAGCTTTCCAATACATATAAATGCACCACGGTCATTGGGTACCCCGAAACATGCAATGGTACAACGTATAATTCTGCCATGGTGGTTAACCAAACGGGAAAACTTATTTCCAATTATCGCAAGACGCATTTATTTAACACAGATGAAGTTTGGGGATGTTCTGAGAACCCGGATGACAGTTTCCCGGCTATTCTGCTTCGATTTCCGGGCGAAAACGGCATTCCTTTCGATGTACGCACCAATCTTGGCATTTGCATGGATTTGAACCCAAAACAATTTAAAGCTCCTTTTGAACGCTTTGAGTTTGCCATTAAAGCTTGGACAAATGATTCTTCTTTGATTATTGTGCCTACTGCTTGGCTTAGTTCTGATCTGCCTAGTGTGCAGGAACGCTTGAATTCTACTGAAAAACAACTGTTAACACATTTGTACAAGGACTTTGTGACTTCCCAACAAAAGCAACAACAACAAAATCAAGACCAAAAACCCACTCATTCCAATAAAGATGATCTTGAAAAGAAAGTAATTAAAGATATGAATGTTTCTGAACGGTTGTCTTCTTCTGTGCAGGACCTTTTTCAAAAATCTGATTTTGTCACGAATTCAACGAAAAGATCCGATTCTCTCGTTAATTATTGGATCCTTCGATTCTTTCCTTTTTTAGTGATTCCCTTCAATTCTCGGCCCAAGAAAAATCACAAGACTACCGTGGTTATATGTAACCGGTCCGGTATAGAGGATGACGTGGTGTATGGAGGCTCTTCGTCTATCATACAGTTTGACCCATCATCCAGTGGATCCATGGCCGGAGATATGGAGAATCCCAGCGTGAAGGTGTTTGTATCTGCAGGACAAGTGACGGAAGAGGTGATCTACCATGAAGTGGAGTTATAGCTTCCAATGTCTAGCAGGTCCAGCTGGTTCAAGGTCTAGTGATGCTTGGTGATAACTGCTCAATGAGATAGACTCGAATACATGAGTTACGTCCATATGATGAGCAAAAGAATGGAGTTCTCTTGTTAAAGAAGCATTTTTTTTTTTGAGTTTCCAGCAGCAAAAGTGTTTAAAGAGTTAGAGGTACTTGCCCAAAAATTACTATATCAGGTATAGTGCAGCCATAAGTGACTCACATTCTTCTAGGATTCTTCTAGATCTAGAATATTTCTAGAATGGATTCTATCTTCGTGCCGTTCTTCCATAGCTCAACAGATGTAGATCAAAACCAAGCACATCAGTCATTTAAAGCCCAGCCACCTATGTCCAACCTCCAACCAACAATACCAAAATCACCAAAACAGGACTAATCAATCATTTGTAGATTGTAATATCAGGTTCAGCCATCTCTAAGCTATAATTAGTCAACGATTAAAAGTGACTCTAAGAGTAAGCATAGACATACACTACAGACATACACTATAGACCTTCACTATACACACTATAGACATACGATATAGACATACACTATAGACACTATAGACATACACTATAGACACTATAGACATACACTATAGACACTATAGACATACACTATAGACACTATAGACATACGATATAGATATTCACTATAGACATTCGATACTAGTGTTAAATTTTTGTCACCACTAAATTCCCTAAACTTGGATTTGTTGATGGTTCCTCAAAAGACAAATCTGAGCTGCTTATGGGTCTTGATACATCCATGGTTCAGCTAAACATCTAGTGAACAGATGATTGATCGGATGATTAACCTGATGATTGATCAGATGATTGATCGGATGATTAACCAGATGATAAACCAGAAGATTTATAGTGGTAAATGAGTCAAACAATGTCTTTCAAAGAGTCTATACGTCCTGTCTATATTCCAATGCCAGTGTGTAGTAGTACAGTATCATAGTGTAGTATATTGTAGTATATTGTAGTATATTGTAGTATATTGTAGTATATTGTAGTATATTGTAGTATATTGTAGTATATTGTAGTAGTATAGAATAGTGAAGTGGATGGTGTAGTGGATGGTGTAGTGGTGGTGCGTGGGTGCGCAGTATAATACCACAGTGTGGGTGCAACTCCCGAGTTGATGGTGATGATTGTGATGAGGGTTCATGAATGTGGACAGGAGCGCAGAAACGTATGAGCGCACGAATATAGGAGCGCACGAACATAGGAGCGCAGAAACATATGGTGAGCACAGGGTGAGCGCATCAGGAACGGCCAAGATGGGCGCACCGTTGCTCAAATGCGTAGATCAAATGCGTAGCTCAAATGCGTAGTTCAAATGATCAAATGCTCCCGTCCACGAAAAACCCTCATCTCATACAAGTCTCTGTAGAGTAGTGTAGAGTATAGTGTAGAGTAGAGTAGAGTAGAGTGTAGTAGTATAGTATCGTATCGTAATGGTATAGTGTAGAGTGTAAAGTAGGGTAGAGTGTAGGGTAGAGTGTAGAGTGTAGAGTGTAGTAGTATAGTAGTATAGTATAGTGTAGTGGTATACAGTCTTTTTGAATAGTATTCAAACCAGCGAGGCAATCTGTTTCAAACCAGCGAGGCAATATGTTTCAAACCAGACTAGCAAAATTAAGCAGACCAATAATTAAAAAAAGGTTCGTACTGACCACTTGAAAGTTGTTAAGGATCAAGGATTTGAAATAAACTGTTTATGTGAAATCTTTAATAAGTATTAAAAACAGTCATTTCTCGAACTATTGGGTGGTTTAATTTTGCTAGTGTGGTTTGAACATTTTGCCGTGCTGATTTGATTGATTTTGAAGAACACTGTAGTATCGTAGTGGTATAGTGTACAGTAGTGTAGAGTAGTGTACAGTAGTGTACAGTAGTGTAGAGTAGTGTAGAGTAGTGTAGAGTAGTGTAGAGTAGTGTAGAGTAGTGTAGAGTAGTGTAGAGTAGTGTAGAGTAGTGTAGAGTATACAGTGTTTTTCAAGACTATTCAAACCAGCCGGAAAAACGATTCACACTAGCAAAATTAAACAAAACAACAACTCAAAAAGTTTCGTACCCTTTGGAAAAGTATTTCAAACCAAATGCCGGGATGTTTCACACCAACTTCCATTAGAATTCGATCTTCTGAAACTTCAAATTTGGGCTGGTTTGAATAATTTTGAAAACACTGTATAGTAGAGTGTAGTGTAGTGTCAACGAGTACCTAGCGTGCACGGATGCAAGGTACTTCGTGGATTGGTTATATGCAGACAAGTGAAACACGTACGTGTCCGAGATGAATGGGAACTGCAGACTATTACTGAACAATAGGGCTGTGCGGAACCAGGACAATGGGACCGTACCGAACTTTGACGACCAGAAGAGTATAAGAAGAGGCAGTGGCCCAGAGCTAGAGAAATTGGTCTAGTAAGGCACAACTTACGTATCCCTGTATATTGTATATACTAAAATCCAAGTTGAAAACTACTACTACTACTACTACTACTACTACTAATAGTACTACTAATAGTACTAATAATAGTACTAATAATAGTACTAATAATAGTACTAATAATACTGAGAGTCCCTGAGGGATCATCAACGAATATATGAATACAGTTTTGATTATGTAATTTACGTAGTTATAAATTAAGAATGTAATACTTCTGTAAAGATTCAAGTACAGTAATGCGACTTTATCTTTTGCAATTTTTCGCAGCAATTGTTAATTGTCTCATTATATATCAAGCTGCAACACGACTTAAAAAATCAGTCATGGGAAAGAAAAGAAATTTAGTTACAGGAATGGAAAACACGAGTTTTGGGAAATTGATAAAAGGTATTTTTTTGAGATGGTTTACTCTGTTTTTTCAAGATCACCTTTGGAAAAAGATTGTTTATTAGATGGCTTATATACAGGCATGTAATATGTAGATCCTTTAACGCCAGATCAGCAACGAGAGTTGCTGCATCAGGAGGTCCATTAATTAACCAGGGTGACACATCCAGAGTATGTATCTTACTGTAGGACATTGATCTCATAGTCACATCAAGATATGTAAACACTTCAGAGGAAGTGTTTACTTCAGAGGAAGTGTTTACTTCAGGAGTAGATGGAGTAGAGGTGTCGGTGTTCATTGAAGTATTATTCATACCAGGTCTTTTGGTGGGTCTGGTTATTGGAGGCATCTTGGTATACCTCAGGCAGTTAATGTTCGATTAAGTACTAACAATAAAATGGGGCATTGCCACCCTTTTATATTTAGGGAATCTTCCTTCACCAGAACAGCACCATTGTTCTCTTATGAAAAAGCTAATGGGTGCTATTTCAAAACATATGGCTGGAAGCGCGCTCATTGATTGATGTTTTTCAACATAATATGTTGAGGAACAGAAGAAGCGGCTCGCAGGTTTCTCTGAGACAGCGGTCACTCACGTGACTGTCGTCGTGTGAAGGCTCACCCCAATATAAAAGGACAAGCTCCCGCTATTCTATAAAACCACCAAAACTATATATCAACTGAGGGAGGACATACCAAGATGTCTCCCAACACCAGACCCATCAATATTAACCAGTGGAGAGGTACTGATGTTTACGGAGGACCTGGACTGATTCTCAACATAATATGGGTTACATGCAGGCTGTGGAATTGTAGTAGATTCTTTAATTCCAGATCAGCTAAGAATGCTGGTGAATCAAGTGGCCCTTAGGGTAACCATGGTTCAAGGTCCAGAGATCGTTTCTTACTACAAGATACGGATCTCATTGTCTCATCAAAGATAAGTAAACACTCGAGGTAAAGTGTTTACTTCAGATATAGGCTGAGTCTCATTGTCAGTACGAGGAGAGGAGATCTGGTGGGTCTGGATTTGGGAGCCATCTTGGTATATCTCCCTAGGTAGAGATATCTATTCGTTATCTAGATATTCAATCAGTTATTTAATAAAAGGTGTAGCGAAGGCCTCCTCTTATATTTGGAAGTCGGCCTTCACTGACCCTTGATTATTATAATGCTCTGTAGTAGGTGATATCAATCCATTCCACTGTAGGATTTTAAATATTCACATACATATATATATATATATATGGAATTTTCAGGGTCACCGCCTATTTCACCCTTTTCTCTATCAAGTTCATTTTCAGTAGGTTTTGTATCTTGAGCATAACTTCTTCTTTCTCTCCTGAAATTTTTTTTTTCTTGTTCGAGCAGTGGCTGAGATTTTAGGGGATCGTCCTGAGGCTCAATGTGAGGCTGGATCTGCGGCGCTTTCAGGTGCGCTTTCAGGTTTTCAGGTGCGCTTTCAGGTGCACTTTTCGCTCATTTTGGTGCTCATTTTGGTGCTCCTTTTGCCGGTTTTTTCGCTGCGCATCGTCAAAAATCGAGTGCGGGGATGGCTGCAAATAATATAGATGGGTCCTGGAGAGCAAGGCGCCCCCCCTTTATATATTCCCTGCGCTGTTTTTGTGGCATGTTTCATATCTGAAACACCCTCGTCTTGGCATTTGCCACCCATGCACGCCCCCTTGTCACCCCCTGCCGATGAACTATATAAATCCCCCTCCTGTTATGTTCTTTTAATACATTTGTGCCTAAACTCTTTTATTCGTTGATGGTTCCTCAAAGAGAGGAATCAGAGTGGCTTATATACCTTTGAGAGAAACATGGCACCGAAAAACTCTCCACCAGAATAATGGTAAGGATTGTTCTGGAATATTCGAAAGAAGCCATCTATGCACGAAGTGCTCTGACGACCAAACGCCGTATCACCACTGTAACAATCGGACTGAGAGGCTTCATAATATAATACCTTCATAGGCAGGGCCCTGCCTATGGTGGATCTAACAGTGTAGGCTTCATACTATAGGTGTAACCCTGCTGATGATAGTGGATCTAACAGAGAAATATTATTTTGATATGGAGTATATTAATAGTATGACCAGACAGAATAAAGCACCTATATCGCTAGACAAATAAAAGCCTATATCTCGAGACAATTAAAGCTTGCCAATTGATGTAAAGTGAATTGATGTAAAGTGAATTGATGTAAAGTGAATTGATATAAAGTGAATTGATATAAAGTGAATTGATATAAAGTGAAAATTCCTACTTATCTTATGGCAGTCGAAAAGGAGATTGTTAACTTGTTGCAAAATACGCAAGCTCGTATGCTCTCAAGCTAGTCAGGAAGACATGACCTAATGGGTAGCTCAGCTAGGGGGATCTTGTACGAGGATGAAGCCAAGCATGCTAATTATTGCTTCAAGGTGAATGTCTTCGTCTTGCCTTATAACAGAGAAAACGAATCTTCTATGGATCCTGTTTTTTTTAGTTATAAGTCTCCCGAAAATTCACCTGAAAAACATGAGGAATCACTTCTGTCAGTCAGTCAGTCAGTCAGTCAGTCAGTCAGTCAGTCAGTCAGTCAGTCATTCAGTCTGTGTGGACCACCCAGCAGGGGGGTACCCAAAGTGAAGTAATGAGGAGTCACAAGGTGTCGTGTCTCTAATCTTGGGCCAGACAAAGAACTGTCTGTGTCGACGACAGACGACGGACGGTCTGTAAGTTGGTGATCAGTCAGTGTAAGCTTTTCCCAACATATGTTTCGATGAGCATGAGTTATAGCTGTTTCGAAGGCGCAGCGGGATTCTACTCGTGATTATGAAACGTCTTCGAAAATGAATATGGAAGATCAGAACGTTGGTGATAAGTCAGTGAATGTTTGTCCCAACGTACCTTTCGATGACAGTGGTGGTAGACATTGTTGGAGACGCAGCCTTATTCTACTCACGTTAATGAAATGTCTTTGCTAATGAATGTTTCTCTGAGGAAAAGAGTCAGCTTGCCCATAGTTTAAAAGAGTGTCTAAGCAGGGAGTCTAAACAGGGAGTCTACACGACTCTAATATACAGGATTACTACACCCCCAATAACACTAGTACTGTCATTATGTAAGATCTATGTAAGATCTTTCTTTATGGAGAGTGGAAGAATCTGAGCTACGGTGAATCTACGTTAAAAATATGGTGAAGATATGGTGAAGATATGGTGAAGATATGGTGAAGATATGGTGAAGATATGGTGAAGATATGGTGAAGATATGGTGAGTAGTATTGAGTGGAGTCTAAATGTAAGGTAGATCTAACTTGTATGAGCCACCCATTGTATTAAAATGTGTTTAGTCAAATCCACCATTTTTCATCCATGTAATAATATAAACGCTCTAGTAGTACATTAAGGAATACTTTACATACTATTAGTACTAGAATGGTACTACTGTTGTAGGCAGTGGTGGACTCTATTAACCGAATAGTTATGAATATGTGCTTGACACTACCTTTTACTACCTTTTTTTCCGGTACTGAGACGGTCTCTAAAAATCCTAAAACGTTTGGTTTTCTAACCCATGGCCTTCAAAATTTATGGTTACAATAAAAACATGGAAGCCAATTTTGGTCGTTTGACTTTGTCTGTCCGTGCTCCGAATGTTGCGTTTTGTAATTGGCCCCTCTGGCCAAATGGTTAAGGCATCCGCCTCCTAAGCGGAAGACTCCGGGTTCGAGTCCCGGGTGGGGTTTGAATTTTTTCCAAACCCCGCACTTTTTAGGCCACGCACTCAATCGCTCCACACCATCTGTGAGCACTTACCACAGCGCGCTACTTAAATACTACATTTAGCTAGTACAATGGCCCACTAACTATCCGTAGATTGTGCGTGGATTGTGTTTCCTATACTTTTCTGGTATCTGGTATCAGGTACGCTAGAACCCAAACTCAAAAGCACTCATATCTGGCTCAGCAAAACCTGCATCGTGAGATACCGGAGCCAAGTTCTTCCGGGCAGAAAACTCCAGGAACGCCTCATGGGCCACCACTTTCTCCGTTTTCTCCGCCAAAAATTGCCACCGTGTTAATAACATCACCAGAAGATAATCACACCCCATACGTGAGTAAATATTGGCGAGTTTAATCACAAAATCAAACTCTGTCTGTGCTGATACCTCCATGGCTCCTTCACGATAGGTTTGTTTTGCCAGTCTTAAATTTGAATAAAGCACCCCAAGCACAGGATCATCACGAAGGAAACTAGCACTTTCAGGAACAAAATGAAGAGCTTGGAAATCAGTTTGGAATCGATTACTAAATTCCGTAAGGTGGTCCTGCACACAGGCATGGGGTGTATGAAGTAATGCTTGAATAGACCAAGCTTTTTTCTTCATCTGCCAAAAAGACCATGATGTCATCCAACGATCTCCACGTTCCACAGCTCGAGGAAGAACATATTGCTCTATTATGGCCTGTACACAAGCACTTGCATCATTAACTCGAGCCACTGCTAATGCTAACTCAATGTCCTGCATCTTGTTACACAACACCATACAACAGTCATAAATCTGATCGGCCAATAAAAAAAATGCTGCCAGATCCAAGTATCGATGTTTCCCCAATAAGACAAATGCATTTTTGGCAGCAGCAGATTTCCATCTGGATTCTGAGAAATCGTTCCCTAAAAACTTGAGCATTTTAGCTCGCTCTCCATGCGTCACCGTATTCCAAAGCCCTACCAACACTTTTTTCTTGCGGAGAGCAAGGTATAACACCGAAACTCTTCCCGAAGGATCTCTAGAGTCAGCAAATTCATTTTGAGCCACTGACTCGAGCGTTTTCTCAAGTCGAATCCGATCTACCCAATACACTATTCCCGTGGTGCATATAATGCTCCAGGTCATGCGATGGTAAACGTTTTGCAAGAGACCAAAGAGCATTTCTTTCTGGTCACTATGGAGAGCCCATGATACATCTCGCATATTCAACGCCTTCTTTTTGGGTGAACTCTGGAAAAGCCCAAAAGAGTAGACGAACTTTAGACCATTGGTATCTAGAGATGTTCGGTACTGCTCTGCATGCAAAACCACCTTGATTACATTCGACAATGTGATTTGTTGATGTCGGGTAATCAAAGGTAAAGACACGGAGGCAAGTTTTGTAAGGAGAAGTCGAACCACAGCTTCACCAAAAGAAGAAAAAATGTCATCTTCATCATCTTCATTATCATCTTTATCAGCATCAAAATTGGAACTTAAAGTGGGACTTGAACTGGTACTTAAGACTGGGTCCTGCATACACAAGATATCACCAGCTTCAAGGTCCAAATTCCAAGAAATGGGCCGATTTTGCCGGAGAAAACGCAATAACCGAACAAAAATATTCTTCACAAGCACATCTTCATCCATGAGTAGTGCCTGGATTAAAAACTGGGGGTGGTATATTGCCAAAGGGCCATTAAGTATACGCACCACTTCTGAAAGTGCCAAGTCTTCTCCACCTCCACCATTACCACGTTCACTATGATCACCCTTTTCATGATCACCCTTTTCATGACTTTTTTCTTGGTCTCTCTTGAAACCTAGGAGTTCCTGCACAGTGGCATCGATTGGAGAAGTCCCTTTCCCAATACTGATTCTTCCATCTTCAATGAAAAACTGATTCCCACTGGAAATCACAAGGTAATGATCATCAAGCCATACCAGATCACCAATCTCATGCTCCGTATAATTGGATATATCTATCCTTTTCACCACCGCAAATGTGGGTATGCGGTTGGTATAGTCGTACCGGAGCTGTGTATATAAGAGCACGACCCTGGAAAAGCCCACGGATAAAATGGCATATGTAGTAGACCGAGTATCTCCCATAAACGTCCAGTCAAGGTCACGTGGCGGGCCCAATTCGGCTGGAAACGTCTCGGAATACTCCAAAACTCCACTTGTGCAGTCCCAGATTGTTAATTGCATTCCGTCAATGATGGCCAATTTGCCTATGACTGAAGCTCCATGGATAAATGTAGGGTTTTGGAGATTAGTGTGAATTTCGCATGTTTGTTTCCATTTGACGGTGTTTTCCAGGTATTCCACTGCGAGGAGGCGAAGAATGCCGTTTTTGTCAATCACTGAAAGGTCTTTTTCCAAAAACGTGGAGATATTCGAAATTTTGGGTGAACCTCCATACTCTCCAGGGAAGGGAGTGCATATAATCGGCTCGATCTGGAACTCTTCAATTGGTTTTGCTGAAAAGAGAAGCGGTTTCCGAGTTTTACCCTGCCCATTTTCTTCCTGGGCAATTTCTTCACTTTTTTCCTGCACACACTCAACCTTCCATGCCTTAGTTAACACTGGGCTATAAACAGCAATGATGATGAAAAGAGAAGAGCTGATTTTCTCCAGGAAAAATGCTTGCGGAGTCGCTTCAAGCCGGTCTTGTTCATGCTCCACGCTTAAACGCAGGATCAACCATGCATCCAGCTCATCCTGAGAAGCTCCATCACAATCCCAGAAACTAATATACCCTCCTGATTCAATAGTCACAGCAAGATGACGCCTAGATGTTTTGGGAGGGAAAATATCGTTAATCAAGACTGCGCTCTGTATGCAGGACCGACATTCATTTTCGGTAAAAAAATCATCTGAATTCAAAAGATTTAACCGGAATCGTTTGCTAATGGCAATAGTTTTCTCTGAAGAAGAATTATCTTTACCATTCTTTCTTTTCTGTACCGGAACAGGTTCCCAAATATAGTTCTCATTGCCGAAACGCAGCACACTAAGCATGATATTACCCGAATAGGAAGTCGAAGACGTGAAGAGCTTAGTAACGGATTTGGAATGGCCCAGAAATTTTTCTTCCAAAACAATAAGAGGACTTTTGGGGTCCGAGAGTTTGAGTTGAACGCTCCGTAACGTTTTCTTAATGGCGTCACTGCATATAAAGAACACATTGCCGTTTTGGGACACTGCATCCGAACACCGAATAAAACAATTATCCAACCGAATCCGCTCCACGGGAGAGAGGGAGGTATGGGTGTCGAGGTTCCCCCTGCTGGGCAAGCACGTGATCTCTGTTGGAAACCGGGCTATTTCTTCGAAAGTTACGGCATTTGGTGGGTTATGGTTCAAGTTATGGATTTGAACAAGACACGACTCGGCTTGACCTTCCACCAACAAGAGATCCGAGCCAGCATCATCTGTCTCCACCACTATGCATGCACGGTAATCGGCCACCTTTTCAGGCAACTCCAAGCGAGCCCACAACTTAAGGTAATTGTGCCCGTTAAAATCACACGTAGCCCACACATGGAGCACGTGATCATTGGTCACGGTATACAAGATGCAGTTTTCCTCTGAGCCGGAGAAATTCGGCATGAAAGTCCGGAGATCCCGGATGTTTGCCATGGCCTGAAGATTCATGCCGGCCGTTTTGTCCACCGCACGACGCCGCCATTTGAAGTCCACAAGCCATAATTCCGGCCCATGGTCTGCATACGCCAATTCGAAAAGTGTATTTTCGCCGTACGTGATTCTCATCCATACCTTGGCGAAATGGTCGAGCAGCTGCGTATTATATGTAATGATTTTGCTTGCATCTGGTGAAATATCCACCATTCCCACTGCACTGGGCGCCAGTTTATGCCACCGACACGATACTGTCACCTGAGCATAATCAGCATCAACATGGAGAAGATAAATAGCATCTCCAGTGCCCACAACAAGTTCCGACTCTGAAGGAGCCCACCGTGCACATAAAATGGCATTTGCCTGCATATGAGACGTCACGTGACTGGTCACGTGATTTTGATTTTGATTGGATAATACTTGATCTGAGACGTTTCCCACAAAATTCCCCTCCTCCCGCTCTTTAAAATTCCTTGGCAATACCCGAGCGGCTTCTTGCCATTTAGGGATGGACATGTACTCATTAACCGGGCGTAGAAGGACGATTTCAGGGCCATATGCAGCACAGATTAGGCCAGTTTCTCCATTAATAGCCACGGCAGTCACATCCCTGTCTGCATATAAGGTCTGGAGACTCGGAGAGGCTAGCAGATTGTAAGTAGAAGTGGCATAAGTCATGGAATGAATGATGACGTTGTTGCCAGATCCGTACACCACGAGACGGTGGTTTTTCCATTTGATTTGGTCAACGCACGCCGGCGAATTGACGTCACCGGGAGAGAACGTCACGGTCATTTAGAATGCAAGGTTTTAGGGGTGCAGAAAGAAGCGTATGATGTATTGAAGGGAGTGGAGTGGCGTAAGAAGTGGAGAGGAGGCACGGGTGTGGCAGGAATAGTTGAGGTGACGTGAGAAGGTGGGCTGGACCTCCGTACACCAGAAATTAGTATATAAGAGCGAATTAATTTATGGACTTATGTTTAAAGTAAGAAATGGGTTTAGAGTAAGAAGTGGGATTCGTGGTTTCTTTTAAAGTGTATTTAGGTCTTTTTTTTTTTTTTGGGTGTGTTATGGCAGATTTATGGCAGAGTTAAGGCAGATTTATGGGAGAGTTATGGCTCACTTGATGAAAGGGTAAGTCCAGCACTATTAAATTCATTTTTTTTTTTCATTTTTTAATTACCTTAAATAATGATGATAAGCATTATGACTATATGACTATAACCATTACTTTATTATATATATTCATTTTATGTTTACATTTGGAATTGAACCAAGATCGATGTATTAACAGTACATTGCTTACATTGCTTTATCTTAAGCTACAGTATTTTCCAAAACTATATTCAAACCAGCGTTCGTCTCCAGATTTAAGAATTCAGAATATTGAATTCTTCAATGAAAGTTGGAGTTTGAAACATTACGCAATTTGGTTTGAAAGACTGTGTGAAGGGGGTACGAAACTCTTTAAATCATTGGTCCGTTGAATTTTGCTACTTCTGGTTCCAAATATTCTGCCTCCCTGGTTTGAATCGTTTTGAAAAACAATGTATCTAAACTTACCTTTAGTATACTTGTACGAGTGTTTTATATATGAATATATATGAATATGTTATGTTCTTTCAATACATTTATGCCTAAACTCTTATATTCGTTGATCGTTCCTCAAAGAGAGGAATCGGAGTGGCTTATATACCTTTGAGAGAAACGTGGCACCGAAAAACTCTCCACCAGAACAATGGTAAGGATTGCTCTGGCATGTGCAAAAGGGGCCTCGGATTCACGAGTTGTCAAAGATCACATGCCGTGACACGGCATTTGTAGTCGACACTACTAGAATCGGACATCGTAGGCTCCATATTGTATCTATAGGTAGTGTTCTACCTATTGTGGATCTAACAGAATATATATGAATATATATGAATATGTATGAATATATATGAATATGTATGAAACATTATTCAGGTTCAGCTAATCATTCGATTACTCAAAAATGGTGGAGACACCTTGGGCTTGCAGTTGAAGCCGGATGGTCGCCATTAATCTTACGTTTGAAGAGGCAATGGTAGCCCCTCACCCAAACCAAGCTGAATTCAAAAGTGAAGTCCCTCACCCAATCCAAACTGCATTCAAAGGTGAATTCTTGGAGGAAGCGGAAATTAACATCGGAATGTGTGCGGACCCAACTCCACCAATGGTGGACCACTATGATTGCATTTCCAGAAGGAGAAGAATTGGAAATGGACAATGGACCAAGATTCAAGGACCATATTTGAACTGGTATTGAATGACTTGCTTTGCAATGTTATCCTCAGAGAATTTTGCAGCCACCCCAAGTACGACTGTGGACCTCGACATTGAAGCTATCAGGATATATATGTGCTGGTCAAGTTATCAGGTTATATATGTGCTGGTAAAGTTATCAGGTTATATATGTGCTGGTAGAGTTATCAGGATATATATGTGCTGGTAGAGTTATCGTGGTCTCGGATTTAAGTGATGAATTCCCAATGCTTGTACATGCCCCACTTTGGAAAGAAATATTTGGGAAATGGCTGGGAATACTTTACTCCATGCCCATCCTCTCAACCCGAGGTATGTTTTTGAATGGGTCCCTCCAATGAAGGTCCCTCCAATGAAGGTCCCTCCAATCAAGATCGATTCAATCAAGGTCGATTACACTGATGCTCAAATTGAAGAATACCTGGAACTTGCTGAACATAGGGGAAAAATCTTATCGCCCCATACACAACATGGTGGACTGGGTAGCATTCACCCTCGACATGGGAATGCTTATCGATAAACACTTAGGTGCTTGCATTTTCAACTCCCTTTGGGATAGTCCTGGCTACATTCCAGAATATTCCTTCTTGGAGATTTCCAAAGACGTGTATAGGTACACATTCTATTTTTATAGGCATTAAAGATTGGTTAGACTCCACATAATCCACTACATTGAGCGTAATAAACTCCAGCTCTTTGTCAGTTCCTTGTCAGTTCTTTGTCAGTTCCTTGTCAGTTCTTTGTCAGTTCTTTGTCAGTTCTTTGTCAGTTCTTTGTCAGTTCTTTGTCAGTTCCTTGTCAGTTCTTTGTCAGTTCTTTGTATTAAAGCACTAACTTGAGTTTAAATGACCAGAAGTAGCTCCGGGTCTTCCTTGTGGAAGTGCGGTTTCAAGACCATCTTGGCCAACTTGTCAAGCTGGTCCATCCATGCAGAGACAGAGTATGTGACTGGAGTCAACTTCTGCGTGTACCGTTCTAACTCGGAATTTTGGGTGTAACACTTACCCTGGTGCGTTGTACCATGGTGACTGAAGGAGATGGGGTTTTGGAAAGGTCATTGTTAAATCAGAAGGCGTAAGCTTTATATTACCTCCATGGGTAGTGCCCTGGCCATAGCGGATATAATGCACTATACTACGAACTAAATACTGTACTACTAAAACTAGTACTATACTAGACTAGACTATACTACTAAAACTAAAACTATACTAGACCAGACTAGACTATTCTATAACACACTTCTATTACTACTGTTAGATTCTTATGAAACATCCATTTACTAAGTTATCTTTATTCGTTGATGGTTCCTCAAAAGGTGGAATCTGAGCTGCTTACATAGTGAAGTGAGGCGTGGTAGATGGCTAGTGGATATTAGGCAGAGAGACTTCATGACCAATAGGTAGAGTACTAATTATGGTGGATCGGACATCTAGTTTTATACCTAGAAGAAAGCAGGTACAGCAAAAGAATGTAATACATCATTAGCAGTTGCAATAAAACTAACGTGAGTATCACTTGGTAAAACAATTGAAGTATCAGTATCTAATAATAATCTTAATTGACCTTCGTCTAACATGTCATCAGATATAATGTATGAGTCAAATTCTATAGTTCTCTCCTTTCTCTGATACAAAATCTGAATCTTTATTCATATTTTCAATATCATTGTATACCTACAACTTTAATAGTCATAGCAGGAGTTAGAACTTCATCACATAAACATAATCATATAAAACTAGGGAAAGTGTTATGTTCTTTCAATGCATTTATGCTTTAACTCTTATATTCGCTGATGGTTCCTCAAAGAGGAATCTGAGACGTTCTTTTAGGATTTTGAAGAGAGAAAGTGGAACCGAACCGAAAAACTCTCCTCCAAAACAGTGGTAAGGATTGTTCTGGAATATTCAAAAGGGCCATCATAGTACTTTGTACAATCTTGGTTTGGCCATTGCAACAATATTCGGACTGAGAGGCTTCATAATACCTTAATAGACAGGGCCCTGCATATGGTGGATCTAACATTTATGGTATAGTGGCCTTAATGTTATGTTCCTTAGCCCAATGAACGATTAGTTTAGTTTTGTAGACCCACCCTTAAACTCTTCACTTAGGCTAGTTTTTAGACCCACCCTTAAACTCTTCACTTAGGCTAGGTTTTAGACCCATACTTAGACTCAACATTGACATTAGATTGGGTGCTGAAAAATATTGCTGCGAAAATATATGGGGGGAATACGCGGCCTTAAGTACCCCAGACGGGATGCGCATGTTTCACCTTGGTTTCAGAAAATCCCTCAAGGGTTACCCGACGCCGCCACTGGAATATCTATAAGAGCAGCCAGTTCCCCCCGCTAAACGCATCCATAAGGTTTTTTTCTATGGCATGTTACGGTATTGGAATATACGTTTGATGTACAAGTTTGTTTAGAAGAACTTCCAGAATCGTGCTCAAGCCTAATGCAAAATCTACTTTGCAGTGTTACAGGATTAGAGGATTAGAGACACATTTCTGCCTGAACTTATATTCATTGATGGTTTCTCAAAGAGGAATCGAAGCGGTTCTTTTAGGATTTTGAACAGAGAAAGTGGCATCGGAAAACTCTCCACCAGAACAATGGTAAGGATTGCTCTGGAATATTCGAAAGGTCCATCATAGTACTTTGTACATAGTACTTTGTACAATCTTGGCGTGGCCATTGCAACAATATTCGGGCTGAGAGGCTTCATAATACCTTCATAGATAGGGCCCTGCCTATGGTGGATCTAACAGAAAGCTATTACTAATAATATAACAGCAGGGAATAGATATAGTTCATATTATTTCTAATGTTTGACCATGTTTTAAAAAATATTTATAAGCAAATTTATTATTTTTTTAAAATCTACTAAAACTTATATTAATGCTAATTAAAACATTATATATGTGCACAGAGCAGTCGAACACCCAAACTAACCCAACCATACTTACTTTTATAGTACTCTATAATAGTCTATGTTTTATGATATAATCTATGGAATGCTTTACCTCAAAGATTTACTTAAAAATACTAAAATGATTTACTTTCAAATACTAAAAGGGTTACTTTCAAATACTAAAATGGTTACCTTAAATTCCATCTAGATGAATATATTGATAGTCTATTATCACGTGACTGATTATGGATCATTTTGTTATTTCCATCATCATCTATGAGAACACCCCTGATATATATATATATTCCATACAACAATGCCCTATTTTAAGGGTACATATACAGTACGTTTCAAAACTATTCAAACCAATAAACCAAAACGTTTGGTACCCCTTTGCACAGATTTTCAGACATAATGGCGTAATGTTTCACAGATTATATTCATTGGATTCAATATTCTGAAATCTGAAATTTGGAGGATTGCCTTATAAACTTTTTAAAGTATTGGTTTGTTTAGTTTGCTAGTGTGGTGGTTTGAATAGTTTTGAAAAACACACTATGTAGAGCCAAAAGAGTTTATAAGAGCATAAATACTGCTTCAAGGTCTGTATTAGCATTTTTTAAGATGTGTATTAGCTTGACTCAGTCTCATGCTTGGCAGAATGGTACACCATGGTTCACCACTGAATCCTAAGAGTTTGCCAAATTCGACCAATGGATTAGATTCTTCCGTTACGTCAACTACTCTATTAACTATATTGATTTGCCTCTGATTCCTCCTAGAGAAATCATTGCACCTTATATAGACTAGTCCGGCATAGAGGATTAGTGGTCCAGTAGTAGACTACAATTAAGGATAGTGATAAAGTACAATTAAGTATAGTCATAGAATACAATTGACTATAGTGAGAGAATACAATTAACTATAGTGATAGAATACAATTGACTATAGTGAGAGAATACAATTAACTATAGTGATAGAATACAATTGACTATAGTGAGAGAATAAAATTAACTTTAGTGATAGAGTACAATTGACTATAGTCATAGAATAAAATTGACTATAGTGATAAAGTACAATTAACTATAGTCATAGAGTACAATTAAGTATAGTGATAGACCTACCATGGGTAGACATACTACTCATAGAGGTATCTTTGGAGCCTATGAATGCCAGTGACTCTCATGCAAGGCATCTAAACCCATGACTTGGCCTCATCGATTCACCTTACCTCGTGACATGGCGTTTATCCACCCTGCTTCACTCTCTGGTATTCACTGGCTAGCTATATAACTACTCGAATTTCCAGTTATTGGCGATCCATCAACGAATGAACATAACTCCAGGTACTAGACGTATTCAAGAATCCAACATATAGTGATAGAATGAAAGTAACTATAGTGATAGAAGACAATTAACTATAAAGATAGAAGACAATTAACTATAGTGATAGAATAAAGTTAACCTGCCCTGACTCTGTCACTGTCACTGTCACTGTCACTGTCACTGTCACTGTCACTGTCACTGTCACTGTCACTGTCACTGTCACTTTCACTGACTCTGCCTTGTCACTGTGACTGTCTGATGCTGATTTGTTCCGGTGGCAGGTGGAGCTCCAGGGAAAGAAACCAGTGGGTCTCTTGAACTTGGCGTGACGTGCTACATGAACTCAGACATCCAGACCTTGGCACACATTCCTGCCATGCAGAACTACCTCCAGCAGGTGATGGCCAATCAACCTATTTTATGATTCATCATCAGAAGTTACCAACAATAGAGGTGTGTATTTTACGACCAACAATTAATGTTAATTGTTATTGTTTGTTAATTTTTGTTAATTTTTGTTAATTTTTGTTAATTTTCAGACTTTCGTTTATTGAATATGTCTCGGGTCTAGTCCACGTGATCTTCAATCTTGCGGGAAAACTCCTGACCTTACAAACATGGGTGGCAGCTCCTCCTTTTATATTGGAGTGGACGTGCCTCTTTGAAACATGCAACTTAAGCGCAGTGCTTAAATCACGCACGCTCAGCCTTTGAGCTTTAACACATATGCGTGATATACCCACGCGTTAACAATTAATCATTTACCAAAACTGATATCATGAAACATCCTTCTACATTGGTTATATCATGAAACATCCTTCTACATTGGTTATATCATTGTGAAACGTCCTTCTACTAGCATTGGGTATATCATGAAGCATACTTCTTGCTGGCAATGAAGGTAAATCTATTTACATTGAAACATTAAACATGACACCATCTAACCCGTCCAAATTACCTTGCACTTTGACCTAGACCGAAATCTTTGGATTATAACTCTCCTCAAATCAAGCACCTACGGACTGATAACCGGTCGAAAGACCGAATTCCTTCGGCTTGCGAAGATATTATGACAGATATAGCTATCTCTGCATTGCAACTTCATTCAACTTATCACTCATTTTAGCTTCACTCAACTACTTACGCGTCATTAGTCATTAGTCATTAGTCATTAGTCATTAGTCATTAGTCATTAGTCATTAGTCATTAGTCATTAGTCATTAGTCATTGGTCATTGGTCATGATTCTGTTCCTTGTTCAATGGTCTTGCTCTCTCTCCAAATCCTCTTTCTGAGCCATTACTTAAAGTAGAATTCTGGTGGCAAACTAGGTAGTAGCTTTTATTCCTAATCCTTGGAGAAGGGGGGATGCGGTGCCTTATATATCCCTTAATGTGCGCTGGTCCTGTATGGATGGTGGCTGCAAATAAACAGGGCGGGGTGCGAAGGCAATTGTATATAAAGGGGCACCTCCCCCCGCGAGTCTCTCCTCTACTTTTTTTTGTTTCACTCATTCAGTTTAGCTCTTCTCTTCATTCCTTCTTTTTATTTCAGTCCTTACTTCACCTCTTGAAATCAAACTTGGTTTAGAGATGGATGGACTCCTGAAACCACAATACTGATATATACAGTCTTTTTGAATACTATTCAGACCAGCGCGGCAATATGTTTCAAACCAGACTAGCAAAATTAAGCAGACCAATAATTAAAAGAAGTTTCGTGCTTACGACTTAAAAATTGTTAAGAATCAAGGATTTGAAATAAACTGTTTATGTGAAAGCTTTATTAAGTATTAAAAGCAGTAATTTCCCGAACTATTGGCTTGTTTAATTTTGCTACTGTGGTCTGAATCGTTTTGTCGCACTGGTGTGAATCGTTTCGAGAAACACTGTACAGCTCGACTCAACTACTCACTCATTGCAACTCCACTCAACTACTCAGGGATTAAAACTCCACTCAACTGAGCCTTTTAGTGAACCTGACATATACTCCGTCAAACAACTTGTCACGAAGATGCATCGGCCCTGCCTCATCACAAGTTTCCGTCCAAGAACTGAAACTACGAAACCAATGCGGGAAGTCTCTCGTTTTTCTTTAGCGGACCTTCTTACTTTTAAGATTAATCCCCGCTCGTTTCTGTTCACTATCCCACACACAGGCATCCTTCAAGGGGACCTCCCTCTATCAAACAGTTCAACAGGTCTTTACACTTACACTTGGCCTGAGCTCACCTTTTCTACACTAGCACCCGGTCCCGACTAACTGAACGACCTCCATTCCTCTATGCCGGACTATTCTATATAAGGTGCGCTGGCTCCTCAAGGAGGAATCATCAACGAACAAACATACAAAACACACAAAACAGAGTACTGGACGTATTCAGAATCTAACAGTATACTATACTATACTACTACCTGAACCTACTATCTACTACTCATTATACTAACATACGTCGCAATCTATACCAACTGCCTGCATGTTTTTGTATGTTTATGTTTTTGTATGTTTATGTTTTTGTATGTTTATGTTTTTGTATGTTTATGTTTTGGATTTGCATTACTGGTGGATCCTGTATTACCCCCGGGAAAAGCATAGAATTATAATTGTTCCCACAAATTCTCCGAAAAAAAGATTTTAGTACATAATTAATTTCCCTTTTCACTAACCATTAAAAAAAAGTCCTACTTTATTTATTATCAAGGAATAGAAAATTCCAATACTTAGTAGTCTTGATATGTATCAGTATCATTGTCATTAGACGTTAGAGGTTTACACTGACCGAGCAAATGGAACGAACTATTTTTATTAAGTAATATAAAGTTCATCAGCAACTTGTATGATTCATGTATTGGTAGAGTTTATGTTTAGTGATGTTTAAGATGGCCATTAGGATTACACAGCGTAGGCTTAAAATCACTACCAAAGGCGGATCGAAAATCTATAGTATCATCTATGTATTTTTAGACCTACTATGGGTAGACACACTACCCACAGTGGTATTTCTCGAGCCTACGAATGCCAGTGACTCACCCAAGGCACCTTAACCCGCGACTTGGGCTCATCGATTCACCTTACCTCGTGACATGGCGTTTAACCACCCTGCCTGAACCTCCAGTATTCACTGGCTCGCTACTTAATTAGTCGGATTCTCACTTATTGGGTATCCATCAACGAATGAACATACTCCCAGTATAAGACGTATTCAAGAATCTAACATGTATGGTATCATTATGTATAGTATCATTATGTATAGTATCATTATGTATAGTATCATTATGTATAGTATCTTCTATGTATAGTATCATTATGTACAGTATCATCTATGTATAGTATCATCTATGTATAGTATCATCTATGTATAGTATCTTCTATGTATAGTATCATTATGTATAGTATCATCTATGTATAGTATCATCTATGTAGAGTATCTTCTATGTATAGTATCATTATGTACAGTATCATTATGTAGAGTATCATTATGTACAGTATCATTATGTAGAGTATCATCTATCTATAGTATCATTATGTACAGTATACAGTGATTTTCAAAACCATTCAAACCTGGAGGGCAAAAAGGTTCGAGCCACACTAGCAAAATTAAATGAACCAATAACTCAAAACATTCCGTTCCCCTTTAAACGCTCTTACAAACCAAATGGAATATTGTTTTTCACACAATGTAGTATTAGTCACCGTCACACTAGCCATAGCACAGTAGAAGCTGTCCCAGTCCATATTACCACTGGCCCTAAAAGTAGTACTCATAGTAGAACTCATAGTAGTACTCATAGTAGAACTCATAGTAGTACTCATAGTAGAACTCATAGTAGAACTCATAGTAGTACTCATAGTAGAACTCATAGTACCACTGGCCCTAGAAATAGTAACTCAAAGAAAAGTAGGTCTAATAGTAGTAGCTCTAATAGTAGTAGCTCTAATAGTAGTAGCTCTAAGAGTAGTAGTAGCCTTAGAAGTAGTAGCCAGAATAGTAGTAGCTTTTTTATTCAAATTCAAGATTCTGAAATCTTAATTCTGGACGGTGGTTTTAATGATTTTGAAAAATACTGTATTCTGTGTATATTGTATTCTGTATCTAGTATATCTGTCTATGGTATACCTGTCTATGGTATACCTGTCTATAGTATATCTGTCTATGGTATACCTGTATCTGGTCTAACTGTATCTAGTATATCGGTCTATAGTGTATCTGTCTATGGTATACCTGTATCTAGTATATCTGTGTATTGTTAGATTCTTGTTGTAACGTTAAGTACTAAGTTATGTTTATTGGTTAATGAGTGGTCAAAAGGAGAAATCGGAGGTGCTTACATCTAACATTTTAAAAGAAGAGAGATTCACTGCGGAACAACTCCTTAGCGATCTTTAATCTATTGACTTTGGATCTTCCCGGTACTCTGTATAATAAAGACTGTATAGAGAGCTGTCTAGAGAACTGTATAGAGAGCTGTCTAGAGAACTGTATAGAGAACTGTATAGAGAGCTGTATAGAGAACTGTATAGAAAACTGTATAGAGAGCTGTAGAATACTGTATAGAGAGCTGTAGAATGCTGAGTAGGAGACTGAGTAAAAATGGTTATTGTATCAGGTAGACAGGCTTGATAATACTCCCATAAGTAGATCACTATGTATGTATACATGGCGGATCTAACATATATAAATATACACACATATAGTATAATCTATCTATGATCTTGTTATATACATTTATGCTTTACTAATACTTTGGTAGTGGATGGTTTACTCAAGGCGACGAAGCGGAACGGGCGGCTTCTATACCGTTGAGAGAAACGAGGCATTCAAAAGACTCTTCTGCAGAACAATGGTGAGGATTGTTCTAGAAAATCGACACGGCGTTTTCAATGCCAATTATTACACCCGCACTAATTACGCGGCATAATCTCTCTTTACCCACGGCACTATCTATAGTGTATCTGTCCATAGTAAATTTCAGTATCTAGTACATCTTTATTTAGCGTATCGGTATATAGATCATTAGTATTGTATATCAGTATCTGCATCTAGTCTAATCTGTCTATAGTATAGTCTATGCTTAGTTTATCAGTATCCAGTGTAATCTACATCTAGTATTAAGTGCATCTAGTATAATTTGCATCTAGTATAATTTGCATCTAGTATAATCTGCAACTAGTGTGTCTGTTTATAGTGTATCAGTGCCTAGTATAATGTGTGTATAGTATAATCTGCATCTAGTATAATGTGTATCTAATACAATGTGTCTATATTGTATCAGGATCTAGTATATCTGAATCTAGTATAATCTGTACCTGGTGTATCTGTTTATAGTGTATCTGTATCCAGTATATGTTCACTTAGTATAATCAGTACCTAGTTTATCAGTATCTAGTATAGTATGCTGTAGTCTAATCTGTCTATAGTGAATCAGTAACTAGTGTAGTGTATCTGTGTATCTAACATAATTTGTATGCATTATACTTATATCTAGTGTATTAGTATCTAGTATAATCAATACCTAGTATAATGTGTATCTAGTATAATTTGTTTATAGTTTAGTTGTATTTAATGTGTCTATTCATAGTACATCTGTGTTTGGTGTAATGTGTATCTAATCTAGTATGACTATAGTATATTCGAATCTAGTGTATCAGTCTGTAGTGCAATTATACTAGTTTAATCTGTACCTACTATAATGTGTACCTGGTACATCTGTCTATAGTGTAATTGTACCTAGTATATCTGTACTTAGTGTATCTGTTTATAGTGTGATCAGTCTATAGTATAATATGTACCTAGTATAATATGTACCTAGTATAATATGTATCTAGTATGACGTGTATCTAGTTTCTGAATAGATATAGCACTAGCATTACACAATCTAACACAATAGAGTGTAGAGTATAAAACAGAGTATAGAATAGAATAGAGTATAGAATAGAGTATAGACTATGGATTATAACCCAGTTCAAAGTGTCTATACTATAATCTAGTCTATCTGTAGTATAATCTGTATCTAATATACCGTTATCTAGTATATTCTTTATCTAGCGTACCTGTCTATAGTGTAATTAGACCTAGTCTAATATAAGGTGTACCTATTGTAATCTGACTATAGTATCATCTGACTACAGTGTATCAGTATATAATATAATATGTCTATAGTGCATCTGACTATAGTGTCATCTGACTATAGTGTCATCTGACTATAGTGTCATCTGACTATAGTGTCATCTGACTATAGTGTCATCTGTCTACAGTGTATCAGTATATAATGTAATCGGTATGTAATATAATATGTCTATAGTGTATCTGTGTATCTAGCATAATGTGTATCTATTACAGTGTATTTCAAAACTAATCAAACCAGTGCGACAAAATGTTTCAAACTGGCACGACAAAACGATTCAAACCACAATAGCAAAATTAAACAAACCAATACACATAACTCTAAAAAAGGTACCTAGTTCCTGTTCCGTTCCGGTTTGATCCTTGATTTGTACTACAACCTCCCAAATGTAGTACATATGTGGCAATCGTCCAGATTTAAGGTTTCAGAATATTAAATTGTTATGAAGGTTGGTGTGAAACATTATGCCATTTGGTTTGAAAAAACCTTTGCGGAGGGGTGCGAAACATTTTGAATTATTGGTTTGTTGAATTTTGGTAGTGTGGTTCGAAACATTTTGTCTTGCTAGTTTGAATAGTTTTGAAAAAACACTGTATGATCAGTACCTAGTATAATCATTACCTGGTATAATCTGTCTTTAATGTGATCAGTACCTAGTATAATGAGTACCCTTATATTATCAGTACCTAGTATAATGTGTATCTACTGTGTCGGTCTATAGTGTATCCATCTCCAGCGTATCCATTTCTAGTGTATCTATATCTAGTATAATTAAATTTAGTGTATCTGTCAATAGTGTATCTGCTAATAGTGTATCTGTAAATAGTGTATCTGTCAATAGTGTATCTGTCAATAGTGTATCTGTCAATAGTGTATCTGTACCTAGTATAATCTGTCTATAGTGTATTCTGTGTTAGTATAATCTGTGTTAGCATAAGTTGCATCTAGTATAATCTGTCTGTCAATAGTTTATCTGCTAATAGTGTATCTGTCAATAGTGTATCTGTCAATAGTGTATCTGTACCTAGTATAATCTGTCTATAGTGTATTCTGTGTTAGTATAATCTGTGTTAGCATAAGTTGCATCTAGTATAATCTGTCTGTAGTGTATCTGTATTTAATGTATCTTTCAATAGTATATTTGATATGTTCTTTAGTACATTCGTTGTTGTGGGGCGTTTGTTTTGGGCGGTTGTTTTGGGGCGGTTCTCTGCAACGGGTGACAACATCAAGAATCTTTCTGAAGATAACAGCACAGTTAAAGAACCCACATGTTTTTTATGTTGAAGTCAACAATAAGTTGGAACCGCTCTACGGAACCTTATACGAGGATGAGTATAGGAATGGGAGCATCTTATCATATGGAGTTTCGTCTAAAGATCCAGTGGTGTTCAACTTAAATGACTACTATGCTTACACCAGCAACACAGCCACCCCAGAACCCATATGGTATTACAGAGGTGCACTTGGGTTTGGACCTACTAGTGTCCCAGGTGTCTTAGAACTTAACTCGGACTATACGTTTCGTCAACATACCTTCAAATCCTGTGATATGCTTGATCCTCCTGTGCGTGGGTTTCGTCGGCCAACAACTTTGCGCTCAATGAAGATGGACAATGGTATTCGTTTGGCAACGCATATCGCAATGACGAGTACTCCCAGTTTCCATCCATTGATATAGGGGACACACAATGTTTCATCTTCTCAACGGCCAATGGCGATTTCCAGACCTGGGACAATACGAACAAAAACTGATCCACCCTGAATAACAAGATGGATACTACTGCCAGTGTTGATATCGGCAAAAGAGACCAGCAGGTGATTGCAAGCCCATCATTTGGAACCATGCAGTTCTTCGAAACTGACCACTATAATCGTTGGTTTTTCCTCTTTCTGAGGAATTAGCTGTACTTAAATACCCCTTATGAGAGCAATCCTTAGTAGCGACGAGTTAAAAGGGGCGTAATAACGGTCAACCAAAACCAATTCGGAACTTAACTGGGCACATAAGCGCATTCCCTGTATGAGTGAAACTCTAGCCATACGGAATCTAGCTGTATCTGTCCATAGTATAATCAGTATCTAGCTGTATCTGTCCATAGTATAAGCAGTATCTAAGGGAGAAGCCATATCCGTGGTGGTGGCAGGCGACTTAGAAGGCTTGTGGGCGCTGTTCTCGTCTTTTTCCTTGCATGCGTTGGAACAGTACACCGAGTTGTGGCTGCACAACTGATCGCATGAAATACAATAGCTATTGAAGGCGTCGGAATCTATGCTGTAAATCGTAATAATTTTATGTGAAAGGTAGATCAGAATCAGGATCAGGATCAGGATCAGGATCAGAATCAGAATCAGGATCAGGATCAGGATCAGGATCAGGATCAGAATCGGAATCAGAATCGGAATCAGGATCCGAAGATCGTGGTAAATGAGTATCCACTTATGAAAGGTTGTGAAGTGAAAGGTTGTAAAAAGAAAAAGTTGTGCAAAGTTGTGAAAAGTCGGGTTAACTTTTTTACTAACTTGATTGGTTGTTGATTGGTTGTTGATTGGTTGTTGATTGGTTGTTGATTGGTTGTAAATGCGAGAAGTAAATGGTTGATGATTTGGAGATTGGTCACTTGGTGGATGGTGACTTAGTGATTTGGTGGGTGGTTGTATCTGTCCATAGTATAATCAGTATCTAGTGTAGTTGTACCCAGTGTATCTGTATCTAGTATGCCTGTCTGTCTATAGTAAATCAGTCTATAGTATATCAATCTATAGTATATCAGTCTATAGTATAATCTATTTATAGTATAATCTATGTATAGTATAATCTATGTAGGGTATACTCTGTGTATAGTATAATCTATGTAGGGTATAATCTGTGTATAGAATAATCTGTGTATAGTAGAATCCGACTTTAGTTGATCAGTATCTAGTATAGTTATACCTGGTGTATCTGTTATGGTGTATCTGTTTATGGTGTATCTGTTTATGGTGTATCTGTTTATGGTGTATCTTCTATAATGTAATTATACCTACTATATTCAGTACATAGTATAATCTCTCTATAGTGCATCCGTTTCAAATTTGTCTGTCTATTGTTAGATCCACATTAGGTAGAACACTACGGATAGATACAATATGGAGCCTAGGATTTCCGATTCTAGTAGTGTCTACTACAAATGCCGTATCACGACATCTGTCTCTGGTCGTTGTGACAACTCGTGAATCCGAGGCCCTTTTCGAACATTCCAGAAACAAGACTTCCATGGTTCTGGTGGAGAGTTTTTCGGTTCCACGTTTCTTTCAAAGGTATATAAGTCACTCCGGTTCCTCTCTTTGAGCGACCATCAACGAATACAAGTTAATGACAACATACGTTATAAAGGACATAACATCTATAGTGTAATTATACTTAATATAAGGGATGCCTAGTATAATCTGTCTATAGTATAATCAGTACCTACTATAATCTGTCTATAGTATAATCAGTACCTACTGTAATCTGTCTATAGTATAATCAGTACTAAGTAATCAGTACTAAGTAATCAGTACTAAGTAATCAGTACTAAGTAATCAGTACTAAGTAATCAGTACCTAGTATAATGGGTACCTACTATAATGTGTGTATAGTATAATGAAAACCTACTACAATGAGAACCTACTACAATGAGAACCTACTACAATGAGAACCTACTACAATGAGAACCTACTATAATGAGAACCTACTATAATGAGTACCTACTATAATGAGTGTATAGTACAATTTATATCTAGTGTATCTGCCTATAGTGTATCAGTATCTAGTGTAGTTGTACCTGGTGTATTTGTTTATGTATCAATACCTACCATAATCTGTGCCTATTGTAATCTGCTATAAGTGATCTGTTCATAGTGTATTTATACCTAACATAAATGTAGTGAGTGACTATGACTATATTAACAACGGAAGACTAATCCGTAGATCAATAGTTAGTCTTCCGTAGACTTTGGTCGATAGTCTCGTGACTATATGACACCGAAACTCCGAACATCCAGCGTTCGGAATGACACAACTTGGAGTAACAGTAATAGTGATAGTAACAGTAACAGTGACAGTAACAGTAACAGCAACTTAAAGACTTGACTGAGTACTTGGAATCCATGCAGAGCGAGTTAAAGTCCTGGATCAGTCTTCTGTCCATATCTTGTCTAACAGATCCACATCTTTAACAGTACCTCTCTAACATTTGTCCAAAATTTGTCCAACATTTGTCCAACATTTAACCAACAGTTCATCTCTCTGTCTGTCTCTCCAACAATCAGCATGCGTGCGTGTCAGGGACTCCAAGCTAAACCTTCTCCACGTGCTTGGAGGCCACGGACTTAAGCTCAGTATCATCCATGATATCCAACATACCGTCCTCCTCAACATCGGTGGTTTCTGTGACCCGGAATAACACCACAGGGGCAGCAATCAATAATGTACCAATGACAAGCCCCCAGGAACTAGCAAACATGGCCATGTAACTATGTTCCAAAGCATCCAAACGCCACACAATAGCAGCAAATGCGGATTGTAAAGCCTTATAGAAAGATGCATAAAGGGCCACTTTCTTGGGGTTATTGGAGAAGGTACCCAAGACCCAGAAAATAAATGACTGGAAAATAGCATCAAATCCTCCATAGAACATGTACAAGAACATTGGACCAATATAATTACCATCCTTGAAATCAATGATTTTGAAATCTTTAACATTTTCCCTTGTGACTCCCATCTGGAACTTCAAACCTCCACCCCAAATAGCCATACCTGTAACGAATAATACACCCCAACCCATTCTTGCTCTTACAGGTCTTGAAAAGCGTTTCCAGTCCAAAAGCAGTCCCAACAAAATGGCCCCCAACATTTGGGAGGCCCAATAGAGAAGTGAGTTCAAAGAACGCGTACGAACCGTGAACCGGGCTCCATTGAAATCGTTAAATTGGTAAGTGTAGAACCAATTGGATGCACAAAACATGGGGAAAAGAAAGTAGATCTTGCGTTCGGTCTTTAACACCCTGAGCATGCCCCGAAGTTCCTCTTGCAACTTAGGGTACTTCTTGGCAATCACCTTCAGTCCATCAGATTTATATACCTTATCCATGGGCAATAAGCAGCTGGCCAAGAGGACTCCACAGGTCATGAGTACAATAAAGGCCACGTAAGACCCCACATTGACTTTAGAAACACCCACCTCCATGTTTTGAGCCAAAGGAATAATGGATCCAATCACTGCTCCAAAGTTAAAGATCACCCAGAACACCATAAGTGCAGTAGCTTTTTTATCCTCAGAAGTATAGGACATAATAATGGATCCTTGAGCTGCCCATGTGAAAGATGCACATACTCCCAAATAGGCACCAGCAAAAATACAAAAGCCAGCATTTTTCTTATAATGGAACACCAAAAGTGAAAGGGTATACATGACATAACCAGTTCCACCAAACATCAAGCAGGCCCGTACACCAATGACATTGCAAATAACACCTCCAATAGCTCCAATAGTGGCAAAAGTTGAGTATAACGCCACGTTGGCATTATCAGCCACCTTAGGATCACTGATCCCCGAGTTTCCTATTCCAGTAATGGCATTGAAACATCCAGGAGTCAAAAATATACAAAATGACATGATCACAATCTGAACCATCGAATGTGAATAGGGAGGAATCCATGAAACAAAGCGTTTATTGTACCAGAGCCCGGTGGCTTCAATATCTTTCCAATCATGGCGCACCAACTCCAAGTGCTCATCAGGCACCACGTTTTCGGCACTGCTGCTACCTGATTCCACCACCAAGGTAGCCTGATGCTTATCTGACATGAAGAATAAATAGACAAGTGGGTGATGTAGATGTAAATGTAGATGTAGATGTAGATATATATATATATATATATATATGTAAAGCAAGAGATCGTGGGAGGAAACGAGTGAGGAGAGTAGTAGGACGGGGAACTTAGCACGTTTATATATGTGAAATCGGATCGCACAGAAAAGCCGCGCGCTACTGATAGCCTGTAGACGCTGATTCTGGGGTAAGCGAAAATACAAGGTTGCATTTCCTGCACACACCCGATAAGAGGGGTGTTTTGTCATCTTTAGGATTCCGCGGACTCATGGTGCTCTGATGTACAGTGTTTTTCAAAACTATTCAAACCAGGCTCCAGATTTAAGAATTCAGAATATTGAATTCTAATGAAAGTTGGTGCTTGAAACATTCCGCCATTTGGCTTGAAAGACTCTGTGAAGGGGTACGGACGTTTTCATTTATTGGTTTGTTTATTTTTGCTAGTTCTGGTTCCAAACATTATGCCCCCGCCCTAGTTTGAATAGTTTTGAAAAACACTGTATGTGTGGGTGGGTGGGTGTGCTTTTTTTTTTTTCCGCACCTTACCCAACTTGATGCCTTACCAATCTCAACTCCCGCTGCTGATTGATATGGGCTTGCCGCACGTGGGGCAACTTCCGACGCTGTCATGCGTCTGCCTCATGAGTGAATATTTCCTGATGCCGATGCACTGGTTCATTATTCACCCCGAATTCCGCCAATTCCATTTCTTAAAATCTCACTCCGGAAATATTTCTTGGCCCATAACCTCTCCATACCTATTCCGATCATTTTCTCTGTGATTGTTGACCTTAAATTTTTTTTTTTTATTGTACTTTGCTAAATCTGGGAAAAAAAACACTACCCTCACGTGACCCAGAGATAAGCTTTTTTTTAAAATTGTTCATGAGCACTGTTCTCGTACTGCACACAGCACGGGGTACCACTTCCGAGAAAAAATGGTACCTCAGATTACCCGCCAATTCGAGGACCTTGCACTTGAACACCAACCAAAAAAGCCAAAAAGCCAAAACACCAAAACACCAACCAAGAGGCCAAAACACCAAGAGGCCAAAACACCAAAACACCAACCAAGAGGCCAAAACACCAAAACACCAACCAAGAGGCCAAAACACCAAAACACCAAAAAAGCCAAAAAACCAAAAAACCAAAAAACCAAAAAAGCCAAAAACAAGAAAAAACAAGAAAACAAGAAAACCAGAAAACCAGAAAACCAGAAAAACCGAAAAAACAATAAAAACAATAAAGACAATAAAAGCAAAAACAACAAAAAAAAAGCACAACTTATTGAGGTAAAGTGTTCAGAGGAGCCACATCCGGGATTTAAAGGTGAAACTGAAAACGCATTTGAAACAGTCACATGACCCATAATTAAAGTCACGTGCACACCTTTTTTTTTCCGGTCTTTAAATTCTAAATTTTAATTTTTTTTTTTTTTCGGGAAACTTTAGCCTGTGTATTCAAGTGAAACCGACCCTCTCTGTTTAGATTAGATTCATTTATATTACAATAACATTCCCAAAGAGGATGAATAAAGATCGGGGAGTTTGCAAAAAAAGGAAAAGTTAACTTGTCGAGGCCGCATGGGGGAGGGGTGGTGTCTTATGTGCAGTCCGCGAGAAAATGAAAATGAATCGCTCAACCCGAGTCCAACTGCGAAACACCCATTTGAGGAATTAAAGTGCCAAAGTTGTTAGTGGTTGCAATGTGGGGAAAATGCAACCTATGCGGCGTTTTCTTTTTTCGTCTTCCTTTTTCGCTGCAGAAGACGGTTGCATTGAAAGAGACTAATGCAAGCGCGACCTTATATGCAGGTGCACATGATCAATAGGTGGTGGTGCTTTGTGCGCGCTCCCCCCCCCCCCCCCCCCCCCCC
>NLAW01001496.1:3100-52613 GCA_002370915.1 Metschnikowia lochheadii | reverse complement strand
AAACTTTTTTTTAATTTTAATTTCCTTTTTTTTTTTTTTTTTTTTTTTTTTCACGAGTCAAAGTGGTGTGGGGCAAATAGTATTTGTCCTCTCTCCATTGATTGTTCTTTTCTTATTGTCTCCTCTCCTCAATTATAAATTATCAGTCTGCAAGTAATTGAAGTTACAATTGCTTGGATTGGATTAAAGTTGGCTCATCATTTATTAACACATATTAGCATTTATTAGCATTTATTAGCATTTATTAGCATTTATTAACACTTATTAGCATGTATTAGCATGTATTAGCATGTATTAACATGTATTATGTTAGATCCACCATAGGTAGTGCCCTACCTATTGAGGTATTTTAAAGCCTATTCTGTCTAATCTTAACAATGGTGGCCACTTCAAGACGCTGCGCCCCAGCGCTCATCGCTATTGTTGTCGAGCTGAGCCTCACGCACCACTATATAAACACCTCAGATTCCTCCAAGGGAGGAATCATCGGCGAATGAACATAGTAACTAGAGTACCTGACGTAACCGGAGTCTAACAACACAATAAAATAACTACCATATACTACTATTTAATGCTATACGATACGATAACTACCATATACTAAATTAACTACCATATACTAAATTAACTACCATATACTAAATTAACTACTCTATACTACTGTTACATCCACTATAGGTAGAACACTAGGTCTGAAGATAAGAAACCTATGATGTTCAAACCTAACAATCGATAATTCAAACGCCGTTTCATGGTCGAAAAAGGGTATCAATTCACAACTCCCTCCGTAAATTGATGACCTTCCACTTTTTCAAATATACCAGAACAATCTTCACCATTGTTGTACAAGAAAGTTTATATCAAGGCCACGTTTCTCTCAAGTTATTCCGTCCCCCAAGGTTCCTTTCTAAAGGAGTCACCAACAAATACAACTTTAAGCTAACAAACAGTAGTAAATATTATAACAGGTCACTCTATACTACTCTACACTATAGTAATACTCTATACTATAGTACTACTCTATACTATAGTACTGCTCTACTACTCTACTACTCTATACTATAGTACTACTCCATACTCCTCTATACTCCTCTATATCAAAGTACTACTCCACACTACTCTACACTAAAGTACTACTCTATATTGTTCTATAATACAATATACCATAGTACTAGTATACAGTATTCTATAATACTCTATACCATAGTACTAGTATACAGTATTCTATAATACTCTATACCATAGAACAACTCTACATTATTCTATAATACTCTATACTACTCTGTACTACTCTAAACTAAAGGACCTCTCCAGACTAAAGTACTCTATACTACTATACTACTCAACACTACTCTATACTACTCAACACTACTCTATACTACTCAACACTACTCTATACTACTCAACACTACTCTATACTACTCAACACTACTCTATACTACTCAACACTACTCTATACTACTCAACACTACTCTATACTACTCAACACTACTCTATACTACTCAACACTACTCTATACTACTCAACACTACTCTATACTACTCAACACTACTCTATACTACTCAACACTACTCTATACTACTCAACACTACTCTATACTACTCAACACTACTCTATACTACTCAACACTACTCTATACTACTCAACACTACTCTATACTACTCAACACTACTCTATACTACTCAACACTACTCTATACTACTCAACACTACTCTATACTACTCAACACTACTCTATACTACTCAACACTACTCTATACTACTCAACACTACTCTATACTACTCAACACTACTCTATACTACTCAACACTACTCTATACTACTCAACACTACTCTATACTACTCAACACTACTCTATACTACTCAACACTACTCTATACTACTCAACACTACTCTATACTACTATAGTACTTCGTTATATTACTCCATAATACTCTAAATACTCTATACTACCTTATGCAATGAAGTACTACTGTATACTACTCTACATTATATTACTACTCTATACTGATAATGTTTTAGCGCTTTTACGCTTGCACTTGTGGAGCAGTGACAACGTTTGTTAGATTCCTATAAACTCAACTTAGGGGCACCGTGACAGATTTACTTATCCGCCTTGTTTCAGTATTCTGGATTCCCCTTTTCTTATAGGCCAAGCCATATTGGCATAATCCTCCTAGCAACAATTCCTCCTAGCAACAATTCCTCCTAGCAACAATTTCTCCTTGTGTTAGAAATGTTCTCATCTGCATATGCATCAAGTGTTAATTCTAACACTTGCATGCTCCTCTATTCACGTTCTGGTAGGCGAACCTGAACTTTTGTCACGTGTCTGCTGGCGCGTGATCATGAGGCACAGATGGAACATGACAAATAATGAAGACTGACCATTATATGCCTCAAAGATCCACTTAAATTTTGACCCAATTTTTCACTCCAATTTTGACTCAATCTACTCCAATTTTGACTGAAAGATCCATTCCAATTTCGACTCAATCCACTCCAATTTTGACTGAAAGATCCATTCCAATTTCGACTCAATCCACTCCAATTTTGACCCAAATATCCACTCAAATCGGTGGCCCTATGACGCCATTAATTAACTTGGAGTGGCAATATTAACATATGCTTGCTCCTAGCAAACCTGATCTTCCCCCGGTACCCAAAATCACCCTTTATCAAGACATCATTCCTACTGATCCACAACGTCTTTGCATTGTGAATCATTATTGGTCTTAGGACATCAAAAAAGGTACAACCCTTCAAAAGGTACAACCCTTCAAAAGGTACAACCCTTCAAAAGGTACAACCCTTTGGAAATGAATTGGAAGGCGACTCCAACGTTCTGAGTAATCATACTCATTTATGCTAATGGTTTCATGGACGATTCCAGACTTGCATCATGAACAAAAACCATTCTTGTAGTACCTTAGCCTGTGGATATTTCAGGAGACCAAGAACAGGAGGATTTGTCAGTGTTCATTGGAGTATTATCAATATGAGAGATCATTTGGATCTGGAGTTAACAAATGTCCAGGTTATGAGCCCTGATATTCGTACGATTGTAACATCCTTGGGCACAAACTTATATTGACAAAAGTAGTATCCATTATCATCAACAAAAGTGGCCTGTGATGAGTCAAACACCTGAAGAGGTTCATATTTAAACGACCTATGACCTCCATGTTTAAGACTAGGTCCCAGATATGAATAAATCACCAGACGTTGAACAAAATTGTTCGTCTGTTGTTCCGATGGTAGCGTAACAATGGCCTTGCAGCCAAACAGGTAGACATATTATGAAGAAATTTCACCTATACCTTTCTTTAACATAGTGGAATCTCTTATCTCTCATGTCCTTCGTCAATGAATCAAATAAAAGCTTGGGGTATCCCTGGCTGGTCAAATTTTTATATTGAATTTTGTATCTGAATCTTCATCAAACAAAGTGTCTTCCAATTTCGGGTGTAGCCTGTAAATTGTCTACCAATATAGTATTGGGTTATGATCCATTGGACTATAAGTCTTTCAAAATATGAAAGCATTATAATATAATCATGATAATTGATTGATGACTTATAACAAAGGATAGAATGACTTGGTTATCCATGATTACCCCAACAGTATGACTTCATGTACCTTGGAAACAGCAACACTAACAATAGTAGCATACTAGACTAGACTAGACCACTGGTCTGAAAGGGTCAAACGACGCTAGTCAAACTAGGTAATATCATTAAACCTTGGACAGATTATCGACCTTGAATGAGTAATGGACAACTAGCATTAGTCAGTAAAACAAGAGGATTGCCCCCACCACATTGGTATTAATAACTCTAAGCACTTTCATAACTGTAGTGGGCTGAAGTCACGTGTTACTTTAGCACATTCAATTCATCAATCATCAATTATCAATCACCTTTACCAATAAATTGAGCATTATTCAAAAGTAACTTAATTCTTCTTATCATGTTTCCTGGTCAAGTTTTTTGGTCAAGTTTTTTGGTCACGTTTTTTGGTCATTTAGAAATATTACTTCTCTTTTTTACGTGGTGCGGACCGTCTATTTATACACATTCGCGGACATTTTCGCGGGTGGCTGCAAAACCTGAAACATGGCGCCCAACACTATGCACATGCATAAAGGGTGAACGCCACTTCCCCTCAACCCAAAATAATCTAAAAGGCCGCGTATCCCCCCGGTCACTCCTACTTTTTTTTTACTCACTTTCTTCTCTCCAACTTTTCTTATTCACTTTTTCCTTTACCTTCTTCCATTCACTTTTCTTTGCTACCGAATGATCTTGGCATTCGGGTTTCTACTAGGGGTAAGACTGCTCCAAGTTCACCCCCAAGTGCTGTTATATTAGATATAATGAAGTGTCAATCTATGAATACACTGGTGTCAATCTGTGAATACACTGGTGTCAATCTGTGAATACACTGGTGTCAATCTGTGAATACACTGGTGTCAATCTGTGAATACACTGGTGTCAATCTGTGAATACACTGGTGTCAATCTGTGAATACACTGGTGTCAATCTGTGAATACACTGGTGTCAATCTGTGAATACACTGGTGTCAATCTATGAATACACTGGTGTCAATCTGTGAATACACTGGTGTCAATCTGTGAATACACTGGTGTCAATCTGTGAATACACTGGTGTCAATCTGTGAATACACTGGTGTCAATCTGTGAATACACTGGTGTCAATCTGTGAATACACTGGTGTCAATCTGTGAATACACTGGTGTCAATCTGTGAATACACTGGTGTCAATCTGTGAATACACTGGTGTCAATCTGTGAATACACTGGTGTCAATCTGTGAATACACTGGTGTCAATCTGTGAATACACTGGTGTCAATCTGTGAATACACTGGTGTCAATCTGTGAATACACTGGTGTCAATCTGTGAATACACTGGTGTCAATCTGTGAATACACTGGTGTCAATCTGTGAATACACTGGTGTCAATCTGTGAATACACTGGTGTCAATCTGTGAATACACTGGTGTCAATCTGTGAATACATTGGTGTCAAGCTGTGGATACACTGGTGTATCTTTTGAAGACACTAAAGAGTCCAGCATTGGTTCGTTTGATTGACGTATGAACAATGAGATAAGTACCTGAGTCATGCAATTACTTGTCTCGGCACACTTTGCGGGAACTGTTGAATTGATGGACTGGGTTTGGAAATACCCACATGTGGCGTATCACATGAATATAAGACCCTAATGGCTCCATACCACATACTCCGGCCAAATGCTGATTTTGAAGGAAATATCGAACCACATAAGAGTGCCGTCACAATCGTTCAACACGCCGATCCATTACGTGCTCCAGGATTCCTGCTGTACTCGCTGCCAATTGAAAAAAAGGAATCAGTGTCAATTTAAAGAAGTCAATGGTGAATTGACGTCAGTGGATAATTTTACAAGTGTTTTTTTGATCATTAAAGTGTGACTTGTATAATATTCAGGTTGTTGATGTGTGGATACTACTAAAGGAAATATCAGAAAAATGGTGTGTGGAGATAGGGTGCGAGTACTTTGAGGGCCAAATACTCAAATACTCAAATACTCAAGTACTCAAATACTCAAATCCTCAAATCCTCAAATCCTCAAATCCTCAAATCCTCAAATCCTCAAATCCTCAAATCCTCAAATAAGGTCAATAATGGTATAGATTTTTGTGAATAATGCTATGGAATTCGCCAAATGCCCATGACAATGATGTAAATGATACTAAAAATCAATGATGTCAAGTGTTAATGGAATGTCAATCATGTCAGTCATATCAAGAGCACAATGAAAATCTTGTTGTTCGATTCCATCAGTGTCTATTTTCAAATGCCCGTGTCTATACCAAAGATGTCGATGATCTCAGTATCAATGTCAATATCAATGGTGTCTGACATTACATCTCGGAGGCTACGTCCACAATGGTCAGCACCAAATCGTCGACCACTGCATCAGTCAAAATGGGCGAGTTAAACACCACCCGGAAAAACTCGCCGTGCGTGTTGTCATCTGGGTTGGGCGAAAAGTCCACCAAGTAACGGCCCCGGCTATGCAACTCACGCGACACATAGCGTGTTACCGAAGTATAGTCAGTTCCCTCGAATTTTTCTGGCACATAATAGAAGCATACCTGCAAACACTGGGGCAGGGTGGTGACGAGCTTGAAGCCTGGAGTCAGGCGGGCTTTCTCCACAAAATACTCCACTATGGCATATGCATGGTCCACGCGCTCCCTCAAGCCCTGGAGTCCATAATAGATCCAGGCCAAATAGAACTTGAACGAGTCTGCTCTACGGCCACATCCCAAGGTTCCATCAGCCAAATCATAGTTTTCCTCATCCGACTCGCGTCCATGGAAGAGGTACGGAGCTTTGAGCGAATTGGCCGTTTGAAACACTGCCACATTGGGCACCAAAAGAAACGAACACGTCGTGGGGACTCCCAACATCTTATGCGGGTTGGTGGTAATAGAGTCCACGAGCTCGCAACCGGCCAATCGGAAGGCTTGTTTTTCGGAGAAAATCACGTTTCCTCCCCAAGATCCGTCCACGTGCAACCACACGTCGTACTTCTTGGCAATGGCACTGAGTGCCGAAAGATCGTCGTACAGGCCAAAAACAGTGGTTCCAGCCGTGGCATTGATGAAAAGAGGCGTGAAGCCGTCCTTCTGCGACTGCACAATGGCTTGCTCAAGGGCCTGTGTATTCATGCTACCATCGTCATTGACGCTCACCTTGAAGATATTGTCGCTTCCCAAACCCAACAAAATGGCGGACTTTTCCACCGAATAGTGGCAGTGTTTGGAGGTGTACACGGCAAACTTGTGTCCTTGGTTACCTTCGGTTTTGGTTTGGGGAAACTTAATGGCACGTGCCATGTGCATGGCGGTGATGTTGGACCAAGAGCCTCCGGAAAATGTCAAGCCGCCACAGGTTTTGGCGTCGGCGCCGAAAAACATTTGGGCGTATTTATGGCCGATTTGGTTCTCCACCACCGAAAGCACTGGCAGCACGGTGTACACGTGCGAGTTGGTGTTAAGAATCGATAGTATAATATCGCTGATCACACCAATTGGGTTGTTGGAGGCATAGAGCTTGTCCAAGAAACCGGGGTTCCAGGTGTTGACCGAGTACTTGAGCACATTATCAATATGCTTGAAGAGTTGGTTCTGGTCGTGTTTTAAGCCGGTTTCAAAAATGTCATCTTGGGCCGAAAACACTTGCTTCAATTGCTGGGGCTCATGGTACGTGCCCAACGAGGTGGCCTGGTACAGTTGTGAGCCGGGGTCGGCGGATGCAACGTACTCAATGATTCGAGGGTGGATGAGCTTGAGTAAGGAGTCTAGCTCTTGGACGCGGTCAGACTCTAAGGTGGATTGTATCGGCATAGTGAGGATGATGGGGTGTGGAGGAAGAACAAATATACGTGGAGGTTAAAAGGTGGCGGGATCACGCGACGCAGAGCACGTGAATCAAGCGTGCACTCCCAGGACATCCTTCCAGGACATCCTTCCAGAACATCCTTCCGTATCCCCTCCCTCCCTTCCAAAAACTTCAACATCCCCTTAAGATTGTGAGCCTTTCCAAACGATTCCCAATCCGGTTCTTGAAATTTTCTTGGAGGAATCTTCTGGTGTTACGGGTGGCCAAAGGTGTCTGGCTGCAAACGCATGCACATGCGAGATCGCGCAGCACGCCCCGCGTGACATTATGTCAAGCTACAATCGTGATGTCCAGTCATCTAATGATGTGGGATGGTCAGTCGACTCCAAAATCAAGAACTTCCGGAATCCATCCTATCTCCCAATCGCCAAATGGAGATCCAATCCCCAGATCCAATCCCATTTCCAATCCCAGACTCCACTCCCCAAATCTCCATTCCCCAAATCTCCATTCCAAAATCCAAGATTTCACTCCTCAATCCTACTGCTCACTCAGTGCTGGTCTGGTTCAGTATAGACAGTGAAAAATGTGACATACTAAAATGGTATTCTATCATAATAGTGTGCTACTTTAGTATAGGTTCCTATTGGAAATCTATTACCTAATCAGAAGGAGTTTTTGTTTTATGGACTTGATTTTAAAGCCAGTCACCTATAAATGGCTAGTCTCTTCTATCCAAGAAGAAATGTTCCTATAGACGATTGGAATTTCTAAGGACCAGTTTAGTTCGTCTGATCAGCTTCATTCATTATGGTTCAATCTTTAGGGAAAGTATTGGATGGCTTTTATTCTTTGATCGTGCAATACCCAATAACTCTACCTTGGAATAAGTTGGGTTTTGCTCATACATTTTTGCTAATATGGATATTAGTCAAAGGTTCAAACATACAATTATACTAACCATCTAGTCTTTGGGATTTATGGCTAATATTTAGAAAATCTAAATAGTCATTATTGGTGTTATTGTCAATGAGTACATGTACTCAGGACGGGCCGAAACCCGTGCACCATTTGTTTGGGTTCTACACCCGTGCACCACGCACATTGTTATATATTTCTTAGTGCGCCTCCCAATACCCTGAAAATATCTCATTTGCTGTAAGAACTTAACAGCAACCCCCAAACTGTTAGTCTTATGATGGACGTCTTCCTTACGTCCTATAGTTTATCATGGTATGTATTGAACCTAGAATAGACGAGGAACTCCCTCCTTAATCCAAGGGGAGGAAAACCCCGCTGTTATATACACTGGTTGTATGCAACCCTGCATATACATGAAACACAAGCACGTTATATGCAAGTGTTACCCGACCGGGATACCTTGCATCTCAGTATCCTTGTGAAATCGTTTCCTAACATTGCACCGGTACACTTATTGGTGTATCGGTACATTGTCAGGGCTACGGTGTCGCAAGCTCGAACCCCGAACTTGCTGTTAGAATTATTATGCTACCTGGGACGTTAAGCCTGTATTCGCAAAGGGTTATAAGCTTCTAACGGCTTGTCAAAGTTATAGATCGTTTCCAGGGATGTTCCCTAAAAGGAATATCTAAATTATAGTGAAATGTTCTGACGGCTACTGTTAATGGTAGGAACTCACCCGATCAGTTAATGTAAATTGAGCTGATAGTTATCGTGCTTTGATCTAGCTTATCTCTTAACATAATATGTAATGTTCTTAATTTTTTAACAAAGTTGCTCCGCGGCGTTTTACAACGCCCGCTCGACATTGCATTCTGCATATGCTCTCTCGAGCCAATCCTGTATATCTCTGGCTGATCGTTCGGAGGTCCTGTATCGAGATTAGGTAAATCTCAAGTCTAACATTTGCAAACCAGGCCTCATGGCCAGGTGGGAGTTTTTCTGGAAGTGGTTTTCTCCTGCTGTCCCTGGGAAGGTAGAATGGGTTTATAGTTTATCTTTGGGAGGTACGGCAACCAGTTATGATTCTTGTTTGTGTGCACGTGCACTGCCTAACTGGCTTCGTTGATAGGCTACCCCAGTCCTGGTACGGTCCTGGTACGGTCCTGGTACGACCTCCATGTTAGATTCTTATTGGCCCAATTCCCCCTGGTAAAGGGAATTGTCTACGATAGTTACGCCAAGGTATCAAACGTGCACTTCAAGACCCTCAAATGCCGTATTAGGTAATCAATACACACTGTTCTTGCGGACAAATTGTAGAAGCCAAAATAGGCAGGTTGTCATAACTTAGTTTTCTGAAACTCCTTTGAAACATAGTTCTCGCGTGCTGAAAAGAACACTGTATATTAACAAAGCAATGTTGAGAAACAGGGAGGCAATAGGGTGAGAAAACTTGCTGTTAATTAAAAATCACCGGGCCCACAGCCACTCACGTGACTTGAATCATGTGCGACACCAGTACACCCGTTATAGCCGTATATCCATACACCAGTACACCAGTTACACACCCGTACACCCATATATAAATAAAACAACAAGTTCCCATTATCTTTCTATCACCAAATATTTATCAACTAAGGGAAGGGCATTCCAGAATTAATTAGTGTAGAGGTACTGATGTATACTAAAAAATTGGATTTAATTGTATCATCCTGCATATAGGCACACCCTTGGAAATCTAACTCAGTCTATTTCATGTGTACAGTATGCAGTATATAGTGTAAAGAAAACAAACTCAAAAAAAAAAATTTCTTGTACTTCCGGATGAAATGTCAGTTGAAGAAGCTGATTTTGTATGGTAAAAGTGTGATCCTGCATAAATGTTCTAAATCCTGCATACATCTATATTCAGGTTGATGAAGGTTCTTGAGTAAATGCTAAACAAACCTTTTCTGTTATGTTCTTTTAATACATTTATGCCTAAACTCTTATATTCGTTGATGGTTCCTCAAAGAGAGGAACCGGGGTGGCTTATATACCTTTGAGAGAAACGTGGTACCGAAAAACTCTCCACCAGAACAATAGTAAGGATTGTTCTGGAATATTCGAAAGACGTCATTTATACACGGAGTGCGTGGTCTGATGGCCAAACACCGTATCACCACTGTAACAATATTCGGACTGAGAGACTTCATAATACCTTCATAGGCAGGGCCCTGCCTATGGTGGATCTAACATTTTCAGCATCTTACAGTAATTTTCAAAGTCAATCAAATGTCGTCTGGAAAATGTATCAGAATGTCGTCTGAAAAACATACCATGATATCCTTCGTTTCCAGACCCACCACAAGAGCTCATGTGTAACCCCTAGTTAATATTCTTGACGAATCAATAAACCAGGTTCCAATGGACACTTAAGCAATAGAGAAAGCCACCAAAGAGACTTGAGGGTTGTAGCTGCTCCGATTTCTGAGCACATTGAACGTGGATCCTGTACATGCTCCCAACTCAATCAAATATCTGACATCAACTGTCGGAGGTACACCAAAATACCTCCAAGAAGAACCAGACCCACCAAAAGGTCTCGTGTTAATTTCAATGCACTCTGAAAAATTTTCTTATTCTCTTGCAGTAAACGCTATTCCTGAAGTAAACACTTTTTCCGTAAACACTTCAGGAATCTTGAAGAGACTATGAGGACAGTGTCCTGGAGTATGAATAGTCCACTGGATATCACCCATTACCCCATGGTTAATGACAGGTTTTCCTGGTGTCGCAACTGTTGCAGAAGATCTGGTGTTAACAAATCTAGAGTACAACGAGACTCCTCTCTCTCTCTCTCTCCTCTCTCTTCTCTCTTCTCTCTTCTCTTCCCTCTCTTTTTTTTGGTCTGCCCGGGACTATTTTGGTGGTGTCTGGCTATGACCATGGACTTGGTGTTTGGTAGTAATTGTCCAACATGGGTAACACTTAGGGGGAGAGTAGTATGAACAATATCACCGGGTACACATTTCCACGTGCGTATCTGTTTTTGGTCATCTTCCATTTTCTTAAGGTTCGTTCGCTGTTCGTAGCAACTTTGTTTTTTTTTTCAAGTTCCTGCCGGGTTGGTGATTGTTGTCTCGCTCCAATGAAACAAATTGCCTGCATATAGTGCAGCTCCTCCTCCTCCTCCTCCTCCTCCTGCTGCTGCTATAAGAAAGTCCATTCCACCTAGATCTCCAGATCCCCCAAAAGAGTCTTTATGAGATCTTTATTTAAAGCATACAGAGCGATTTCTCTTTACCTAAACGGTCTCTTTTTACCTAAACAGTTTTAAGTACCTGAGGTATCACGTGACCATCACTCATCAGCTTCTGACCTTTGCTGGGCCAAGTTCTTATTCAACAACTCCAACTTCTTCATCTCCTCACGTGGGTCAAAGTCCCCACTAGACAACTTTTCGTATGTCTCGTCGTATTTCCCTGTGGACAACGGAGCATTTCCTCTCATCCGTTTCCTCATATCGAAAAATCCATTTTTGCACTTGGTGAACGCAAGGAAATTGGCCAGGCACAACTCGGGTAGTGTCTTTCGAAGCTCCGGGTTCTCCAAGCACTCTTTAGGCGTATTACGCTCGATGAGCACGCATGGTGATCTCTGAAGGCAAATTGCCAATGCTTTTTTTTGGTCCTTGCAGCTGTCGTTAGTATAATTTGGTTTTATAGTTTTCGGGAATCATCAGCATATTTGAATATACTGCACTGTTGATAGTAAGTACTTCAACGTAATAGTAGGTAGTGCTAGTCCCATACCAACACTATACTAATAGTGATACTGATACTGATACCAATACCAACACCAATACCAACAAAAGCAGTAGCAGTAATAGCAACAGTGAGTAACTCCTATAGTGACACTGTATGGTATCACCCATCTAGTACCAACACAATTAACAGCCATACAACTAGTACTAGTAGTAATAGGTAGTTACTAGTAGTAAGTAGTCAGTAGTCAGTAGTCAGTAGTCAGTAGTCAGTAGTCAGTAGTCAGTAGTCAGTAGTCAGTAGTCAGTAGTCAGTAGTCAGTAGCCAGTAGCCAGTAGTCAGTAGTCAGTAGCACTAACACTAATACTAATAATAGAAGCACCAGTAGTAGTAGTAGTAGTACCAGTAGTACCAGTAGTAGTACTAAGACTATACCAATACTATCACTCTGTTAGCCATAGCAAGTGGTTATAGTAGAAGTAGCAAGTATCAACACCAACACTAATAGTGATACTGATACCAATACCAATGCAATAGTGATGGTAAGTACCAACCCATCTAGTACCAACCCATCTAGTACCAACCCATCTAGTACCAACCCATCTAGTACCAACCCATCTAGTACCAACACCACTAATAGCCATAGTAAGTAACTACTCTAGTACTGATAGTAATCAGTAGAAGTTAGTAGTAAGACTAGTACTATATTCGACTAATACCCATACCAACACTCATACCATCAGTTGTTATGGTCAGTAGTAGTAGTAGTAGTAGTAGTAGTAGTAGTAGTAGTAGTAGTAGTAGTAGTTATAGCAGGTAGTACACTCATACTATCACTAGGAATAGTGCTGGTAGTAGTAGGTACCAGTAGTAACACTATTAGCAGTAGCAGTGGTAAGTAACAGATACCAATACTAATCCTCATACTGGTACCAAAAGTAGTAGTATTAGCAGGAACTGATACTCATGCTGATATAAATAGTCCTAGTACTGGTAGCACCAGTGGCACTGATGGTAGAACTAATAGGTACCAACACTAGTAGGTATAGTAAGTAGTACACTCATAATATCACTAGTAGTACTGGTAGCACTAGTAGTAGTAGTAGTAGTAGTAGTAGTAGTAGTAGTAGTAGTAGTAGTAGTAGTAGTAGTAGTAGTAGTAGTAGTACTGGTAGTAGTATTGGTAGTAGTACTGGTAGTAGTACTGGTAGTAGTACTGGTAGTAGTACTGGTAGTAGTACTGGTAGTAGTACTGGTAGTAGTACTGGTAGCACTAGTAGTAATAGTAGTAATAGTAGTAGTGGGTACTAGACAGTTATGATTTGGGCATGAAATGAATCTGTCCTGGATAGGAATACTCTGATCGCCATTTATTCCTGTGATTGCCGTTTCATTCCCAAGATCACATGGTCTAACCAACTCACTTGACCAGCTAAAAACTAACCAACCCACCAGCTAGAAACCAAGAAAAAACTAACCAACTCACGAAATACTAACCAACTCACTAACCAACTGGGCGTTTGATTCCCCGAGAAATGTCCCGATCCGTGGTGTTGCATTACATACCTGGCTCCCATGGCTTGATCTGAAGTATATTACGGAATGCGCTGATGATAATGGGTCCCGCGCACCTCTTGACACCACTACCCACCGACCGCTCAACTTACGGAAATATTAATGTGGACCTGTATATACTGTATTCTTCCTGTACATAAGGTACTTTGTACTGTATATAAGCATTTAACCTTAATCTTTAAACCAAAAAAAAACACTTGTCTGGTAATTTTGTGGTGCACTCATTCAATAATCTTGACCAAATCCAAAATCACTAAATTTGACCCCCTTCAAAGTCTACTTCTTTACTTTTTTCCGCCAATTTTACTCGACTCGAGTCACTGTTTTACTGGGGCTTTTCTACTGACCAAGCGGTACTGCAGGCAAGCACACCTTCACATCGCTCTCTTCGCGTCTCTCCATATAGTTCATATAGTCCATATAGTCCATATAGTCCATATAGTCTATAGTCCATATAGTACATACTAGTCTATAGTCCATATAGTACATACTAGTCTCCATACACAATCCATACTAGTCTATAATAGTCTTAGACCAGCCGCTGAAACCACAGACATAAGTCTGTCATCCATCAATATACTAATACTCCAATACTCCAATACACTAGTGGCCACTACCAACACTACTGCACCAATAGCGCCACTACTAACAGACTACTACTACTACTACTATTACCGGCGGTTACTACTGACTAAATTTGGCTACTACTAACATTGACTAATAATCCTGTTCCCAGTGACTACCACCAAGAATCACTATACTGACACTGACTACTACTGACTACTACTGACTACTACTGACTACTACTGACTACTACTACTGACTACTACCAACAGTTACTACCAACAGTTACTACCAACAGTTACTACCAACAGTTACTACCAACAGTTACTACCAACAGTTACTACAGTTACTACCAACACTGATTACTAGTATTGACTTGTACTGACTACTATTGGCTGCTGACTGCTGATACTAATAGTGATTATAACACTGATTACTGGTTTACTTTATACTGTCTAGTCTACTAATCATTCACTGACTACTACTGACTACTACTTCTACTGATAGTGAATACTACTACTGACTACTGACTAACTGACTGACTGACTGACTGACTGACTGACTGACTGACTGACTACTACTACTGATAGTGATAGTGATAGTGATAGTGATAGTGATAGTGATAGTGATAGTGAATACTACTGATTACTAGTCTACTTACCATACACTGACTGGTCACTCATTATACTGACTGGTACATTGATTGCAATTACTACTGACTGATTACTAGTATCAATTCCTGTCTCAATTGCTCCTATTACGAATACTACACGTCCCAATTGCTACTGACAAAGGCTTACTACTAGTACTGCTCACTTACTACTGGTCCTTACTACTAGTTCTACCGACTGACTGTCTATTAGTACTGACTGACTGTCTACTAACACTGATTGACTGACTACTAGTACTGACTGACTGACTACTAGTACTGACTGACTGACTACTAGTACTCAATAATAGCACTGACTGACTGCTTATACTAGTGCTCACTACTAGTGGTAACTTCTTCATTGACTGACTGTCTACTTCTCTGACTGTCTACTTCTATTGACTACTAGTACATATTTATTTCTAGTGTTACTGTCTACTGACTGTCTACTGACTACTGATTGATCGGATTGTCTCACTGCTACCAGTGATTACTACTGTCTCCTACTGCTAGTACTGAAAACTGCTAGTACTTGCGTTGACTGACTGACTATACCCTTTTACAATGCTACCGCTCTTTTTATACCACTTGACACTCAAGAGCCCAAGCCTTTCGCTCCATACTCTCGTGGGCCAGTTTTCTGATAATACGAAGGACCTGCATATAGTCGTCTCCTCCAGTACTGGTCTAGATATTTATCACCCCAATACTGAACTGGGCAAACTTCATCGATTGACAAAACAAAATGCCTTCGCTCACGTGACTGCAATAGCTAAGGCCCGCAATCTGGGCTCAAATAAAGATCTCTTGGTGGTTCTTTCCGATTCGGGTAACCTCTCTGTCTGTGAGTTCGAAGAGGTTAGCCATATGTTTGTGGCACGTGATATTGTGCCCATAGGCAAATCTGGCATGTCCCGTTTTTCCCCATGTTCCTATGTGGCTGTCAACAAAAAGACCCGTTATGTCTTGGTGTCTGCTCTAGAGCGCACCAAATTGGTATACAATATAGACCTGCTCCTGCAGTCACCGGTGGAACACACAGCCAAAAATACGTGGACGTTGAACTTGGTGGCCTTGGATACAAATTATGAAAATTCCGTTTGGGCTGCTCTTGAGACAACGGCAGAACTGCCGGAAAACCCGTGCCTCACCTATTACGTTCTAGACCATGGCTTGAACCACCTTTTCCTGCGCAAAGCGTCTCTTCTGCTACTGTCGATGCTGCCTTCATTTATGGTGGCCATGCCGGGTCATTTTGGCGGTGTATTGGTTTGTTGTGAGTCGTTTCTTGTGTATGATCCAGAATACTCATCATCGGCCTCACCCCGAACTTCCACCCCAGTCTATGTTTCCTTGCCTGTTCGACGTGATACGAAATGTACGGTGATTACGGCTGCCCATGTACACACATTGAAGAAAAATGACTTTTTTGTGCTTCTCCAAAGCTCGTTGGGAGACGTTTTTAAACTCACAGCGTCACGTGACCCCGAGACTTTTGAGCTCCGGGTTTCTTATTTCGACTCCTTGCCTCCTTGCAGTAGCTTTGAAATCTTGAAATCGGGCTTTCTTTATGCCAATACTCTTCAAAACGATAAATTGTTTTATCAGTTTGAGTCGTTGGGTGAAGAAAATGATACTACACAGGTTTCGCAGGAGAGCATTCCTGAAAATGTCCACTACTTCGACCCCATTGGCCTCCAAAACCTTGCTCTTGTGGATATATTGGAATCGTTGGGTCCTTTATATGATGCACAGCTTGTTGAAGAAGAAAAAAACCCGGATTCCGTGTCTTCATTGCTGACGTTATCGTCGCACGCATACTTAAAAACACTCACGCATGGCTACCCAATCACACAGCTTGTTTCGTCGCCATTACCGCTGACTCCTAGTGTTATATACACCACCAAACTCTACCGAAGCTCTCAAACTGACCAGTACTTGGTTCTATCATCTGAGCGAGACGAAACTACTCTGGTGCTTTCAATTGGAGAGGTGGTGGAAGAAGCACAGACGGAATTGGTGAAAAACCAGTACACCCTTGGAATCCAACAAACTGGCCAATCATCACTTGTTCAGATCCATCGTAATGGAATAAGAAGTATTCGTCACGTTGTTCTGGATGAAGGAGAAGCCAAAATGGTCTCTTATTCCGATTGGTACCCACCTGCAGGAATCACCATTCTTCACTGCAGTTCCAACAATGAACAAGTTCTCATAGCACTCTCAAATCGGGAAATATGTTACTTTGAAATTGACCCTGAAGATGATCAATTGATTGAGTACCAGGACCGGATGCAGGTGGTGGATGGGTCTATAAGTGCCATTGCACTTGATGTTAGTGTTGCGAAGAAGAGTAAATTTGCAGCCGTTGCCTCGACGGACCTTTCTGTGCAGGTCATTTCATTAGCACCTCACAATTGTTTTTCAATCTTGACTCTCCAGGCACTTTCGTTTGGATGCAGGTCGCTTCTTTTAAGTGATCTGTTCCTTCATATGGGCATGGAAAATGGTGTTTATGTACGTGTGGCTGTGGATGGTATAAGTGGGAAACTTTCGGATACACGGCTGAAATACTTGGGAGCGAAACCCGTGCACCTCCGCCCGTTCAAATTACCTAATATAGCGAAATGTGGGGTTTTAGCCATTTCTTCTAAACCGTGGATCGGTCATTTCGATAGTTCGGGTAATTTGCGCTTATCTCCATTGATCAACTGCAACATTTCCTGTGGCCTGTCGTTTTTTTCCGAAGATATAGGCATAGATAGTGTTGTTGGAATTGAGGGTCGCACGCTATCGATTTTCACTGTGGGAGGTGAAAGTGGGTTTGATGTGAATTCAGAATTCCAGATATCTCTGGTCAAATTACGATACCTGCCTAAGAAAATGGTCCGGTATAAGAAATTGGTGGTGGTTATAGAAGGGGAACTGGGGACGGTGCTGCCCTATGCAGGACAAACTGAAGTTGATGAAGAATATTATGATGCTTTTGGATTTTGTCGAAAAGAAGGTAATTGGGCCTCTTGTGTGCAGGTTGTGGATCAAACAAAGCAAGAAGTTATTCAAAGCATTGAGCTTGAAAATAATGAATATGCTACCAATATTACATTAGATGGACAAGGTCACGTGATCGTGGCTACCAGCAGTGATATGAGTCTTCTCCCCACCACTACAAGTTCAGCAAACCATCTTTATTCATTCAATGTGGTCAATGATACATTGCAACTTATGCACAAGACCAAAGTGGATTCTATAGTCACGGCCATGAGTGAGTTCTCTGGAGGTCGTATACTTGTGGCACAACATAACCGCATACGAGTATACGAAATGGGAAAAAAGCAATTTCTTCAGAAATCAGTCACCAAATTCGATTACCTTCGGCGAATCACGCATTTGGTATATTTGGGTGGAGATACCGTGGTGGTGGGAGATGGCCAAGCCTCAGTCAGTTACATGCGGATGGATGCAGGAAGCAACCGGTTTTTCCCGCTTATCAATGACTCTGTTCCTCGACAAATCACATCTTTAGCCACCTTGGATAATCGAACAGTTATTGCCGGAGATAAGTTTGGAAATGTCAGTGTGAGCCGGATCCCCGAGGAGAAAGCACGTGACTTCAATGAAAATGTGCTTTCCCAATTCCAAGAGGAATTTTTAGGCGGACCCCGAGCACGGTTAGAAAAATTGGCCGAGTTTCATATTCAGGATACTCCCACTTCGTTCAGTAAAGGTTCGTTTGTCAAGGGAGGAACCGAAAGTGTGGTGTATACAGGACTCCAAGGTACAGTGGGGCTTTTCCTTCCCATGGCCACGGTGCAGGAGGCCAAGATGATGGTTCGACTAGAAACACTTTTACGAGAGGTTCTTAGTCCCGAGCAAGAGCTGAGTCAAGCCCGAAAACTCAATCTTGTGGGACGTGACCATCTCAAGTTCAGAGGTTACTATAATCCAGTGCAAAATGTGGTGGATGGTGATTTCGTCGAGCTTTTCTATATTTTGGACCAACCAACCAAGGTCAAAGTGGCAGGTCGTTTGGATAGGACTCCAAGGGAAATCGAGAGAAAGCTCTATGATCTTAGAAACAGAGGTGCTTTTTAAATAAAACTCTTTTGGTTTACTGGAGAGCGTTTATATGTAGGATAATACAGTAGTACACTAGTACAGTAGTATAGTAGTACAGTAGTACACTAGTAGTACACTAGTAGTACAGTACACCAGTACACTAGTAGTACACTAGTACAGTAGTACAGTAGTATAGTAGGACAGTAGTACACTAGTACACTAGTACACCAGTACAGTGTTTTTCAAAACTATTCAAACTAGAGGGGGCAAAATGTTTTAAACCATACTAGCAATATTCAACAAACCAGTAATTCAAAAAGTTTCGTACCCCTTCGCACATACTTTTCAAATCAAATGGCGGAATGGTTCAAACACCAACCTTCATTAGAATTCAATATTCTGAAATCTTATATCTGGACACTGCTTTGAAAAATTATGAAAACCACTGTACACTAGTAGTACACTAGTAGTATTAAGTAGTACACTAGTTGTATGAAGTAGCACACTAGTACAGTAGATTAAGTAGTACACTAGTAGTATTAAGCTATACAGTAGATTAAGCTATACAGTAGATTAAGCTATACAGTAGATTCAGTAGCTTAAGTAGTACACTAGTACAGTAATAGAGTAGTACAGTAGATTAAGCTGTACAGTAGATTAAGTAGTACACTAGTACAGTAATAGAGTAGTACAGTAGATTAAGTAGTACACTAGTACAGTAATAGAGTAGTACAGTAATAGAGTAGTACAGTAGTATTGCAGTAGTACAGTAGATTAAGTCGTAGAATAGTACTGTAGTAAAGTAGTTCTCACATCCGCATGTCTTTCATATATCTTGTTGCATATTGCTGTGGATGGTCTCTGGGCAAAACTGACTTGTTATCTAGAAGGTGAAATCAAAGCTTATGATCTGATCCACACTAATAACCTTCAAAGTCGGAGAATCCACCATACTCCTCAATATCTCATTCCTCAATGTCAGACAAATCTCCGTTATCAGGTACATCAAGACCATTCCACAAGCTTGAATGTGTTTGAAGGTTCATAATGGCTTTAGGTGTTTGAGTTAGAAGTATGATGGTCAGGATAACAAGAGGAGAAGCGTTTATATAGCCATGGATGGCTCTATGTGTATCAATGTAGTGCAGTATATAGTAGTATATAGTAGTGTAGTGCAGTATATAGTAGTGTAGTAGTGTAGTTCATAGTAGAGTGGTATAGTGTAGAAGTGTAGTGTAGTAGTGTAGTAGTGTAGTAGTGTAGTAGTGTAGTAGTGTAGTAGTGTAGTAGTGTAGTAGTGTAGTAGTGTAGTAGTGTAGTTCATAGAGTGGTAGTCCTTTCTGATCGAGATGCATACCAAGAATTCTTTTACCTCCTATTCGTTATTATTATTTCCATCTTTCTATTTCATAATTAACCTCTATAATATATATATTATAGTGGATATGAGGTCCAAGCTATAATAATTAGCTTTCTCTTTAGGGAGTCAGTATTTAAATGCCCGCCATATAGACCGAAATCCCCCAATCCCCCCGCTATGGTAGGGGGTATTTATTTAATACAGTTTGTCATTGGGATTATTTGTCCGGTCGTATTTTTATTTAGACCAACTATCATTTGTGTATTACTACTAACTGTACCCGAAGTAATAAGATAGTTCCTTATAACATAGTTTTTCAATGTTAGCCCGATATTAAGAAGGTCAACGAAGTAGCATCCATAAACAAACGACTGTCTTTGGGACTTAGACTTACTGTTTAAGGGTTTCTTATTGATTAACTCACCAATAAAAGCATTGATACAAATATCAATTAGGCCTATTATATACAGTGATTTTCAAAACTATTCAAACCAATGGGAGAAAAACACGTTTGGAACCCGAACTAGCAAAAATAAACCTAATGATAATTCAAAAAGTTTAGTACCCCTCCTCCGCTCAGTCTTTCAAACCAAATGTCATAATATTTCAAACACCAACTTTCATTAGAATTCAATCTTCTGACTTCTTAAATCTAGCGCCTGGTTTGAATGATTTTGAAAAACACTGTACACAATAACGAAACCTAACACACTTTTGTGAACGCTCACGTACAATACTGAGTCTCCTCCTCCTCCTGCGACTTCATAGAAACTAGTATTAAAATTTCTATCAAGTAAAAGCAATGTAACTCCTGCTGTTAATACAGGTAAAGATAATAATAATAATAATAATAATAATAATAATAATATGACTGTAAAGAAAAGTAGAGTCAATCGTATACAAATAATAATCGCCAATGCTTTTGTGTGTTTTGAACAGTCACTCACTCGAATCCTTCTGATCTAGAATGCATACATCCAACGTATGCTTTACCCCAACCTTTGTGGTAGCAAGGTTTTTCATATCAGCCAGTTCCGTCTCAAAAAGACAATCCTGGAAGAATACTTTACCCCACTCCCAACAGACGTCGGACTTAAACGTTACAAGGATGGCTCCGAACACGTGGAGGTCGAAGAAATCCTAAGCCACAAGAAAGTCAGCCGTAGTTACCTTTTATCCGTCCCCTTTGCAAACCATCTGCCGATCACCCCACAGGCGAAGTTATTACAGTACGAGCTGTGAATTTGGGAATCAATCGCACCCCAGCTTTACCTGGAATAAACCGAAAAGCATCATACTACCCATAGAGGTATCTTTAGAGCCTACGAATACCAGTGACTCATCCAAGGCACCTTAACCCGTGACTTGGCCTCATCGACGAATAAACATACAAAACACACAAGACAGAGTACTGGACGTAACCGGAATCTAACAATCCGGGGTACTGGAGAACAACATGGATTTTCTGTCCTTACTAGGCAAGATGTTGATGATTTGCTTCATTTCTTGTTCGAAACCAATCTCCAAAATTCTGTCTGCCTCATTAGCTATACACCTAAAACCATGAAACCACTATTAAACGACGTCCTATATATTTGACATCAAGATCACAGATTTCTGGAAAAGCCTTGACACTCCTTTGGGACAACCCTACCATCTGGCAATTGTAGATTATAACAATTAGCCATACCCCTACATACTCTTCCATACTCTTCCATACTCTTCCATACTCTTCCATACTCTTACATACTCTTACATACTCTTCCATACTCTTCCATACTCTTCCATACTCTTCCATACTCTTCCATACTCTTACATACTCTTCCATACTCTTCCATACTCTTCCATACTCTTACATACTCTTACATACTCTTAGGCTCTTATAGTAACGTAAATCCACCTAAATTCGTATTTCTTGATGGTTCATTAAAGATACAAAGACAGATTACCCTAACTATCACTACTTTAAGCTAATGTTTCAGCACCCACCCTCTATTGTATACCTCATATAATCTCTCCAGTACCAAAACCAGTTCCTCTAGTACCTATACTAACCCCTCTAGTACCTATACTAACCCCTCTAGTACCTATACTAACCCCTCTAGTACCTATACTAACCCCTCTAGTACCTATACTAACCCTTCTAGTAGCTATATTAGACTACCTTGCCATAGTGTGTACGGGTAATTTTTTAATTTTTCAATTTTTCAATTTTTTATTGTGATACTCTGATTTTTAGTATTATTTGTCAGTTTTCAATGACTAGTTCCAAGTATTCAACCCAATTATTTCTATAACCTACTCCTATGCTACTCTCTATTCTACTCTCTATTCTATTCTATCTAATGTACTCTATCGATTCTACTATTTATCAAAAACCTCCATCTAAACCTCCATCTAAACCTCCATCTAAATCTCTATCTAAATCTCTGTCTACATTCCTATACTCTTTTGTTTTCTACCGCCTAGTCTTGACCACTTTGGTCCAAGTAATGGTTAACTCAGATTAAGAGTCAAATGCTCTATCGATTGAGCTAGCCAGGCCACTGAGGAATTTAACAGAGCTTTGGCCAGATGTGGAGAAGCGATATGTGCTGAATTTGAGATCGATTTGGCCGAGCCGACGAAATTTATCGAGAACATCATTGCCAATTCCGTGAAGAGAATCTTGAAAGACTTCATGATGAAACCGTCGATTACCCCTGAGGACCTACCAAAGATCAGACACTCGACCCTCAAGGCACTCGACCCTCAAGGCACTCGACCCTCAAGGCACTCGACCCTCAAGGCACTCGATACACCCCAGCTGATGAGGGAGCTCGTGCTCTCTTGTTGTGTATGCTTCCAGACGAAAGGGAAGGCGACCAGCCACAAGAGACACACAACCGACCCCCTCTTCACGACCCTTATACCGGTTACATTTGGACACGAGTCATTACAGCCACAACCGCTATATCACCTACTTGACGGACGAGTTTTCAGGTTACATCTGGTACTGCTACGCTACAGATAAGAAAAACCTCAAGCAACAATGCATACAACATATCCACGAAGTACCTTACATCCGTACACGCTAGGTACTCGTTGACAAGTAAGCTTGAGCAATAGAATTTGGGTGGACTTCGCCGAGGCCATTTGAGCTGGACTTGGGGTGGATCACCTTGTAGACTTGGGTGACAATCTGAGAGAGCTGCAATCTGGTCACAAACGTCCTTTTCCTTGGGCTTCAAGACACTCGAGTATCTCATGATATTCAACGCCTTTTCTTGGAGTTTCCTAATCTGGCTTGTTCTGTAGGCAGCAACTTCTCAAGCTGAACATGTTGGAGTACATAGTAGTGGAGTACATATTAGTAAAGTACATAGTAGAGTGGTATAGTGTAGAAGTGTAGTGTAGTAGTGTAGTAGTGTAGTAGTGTAGTAGTGTAGTAGTGTAGTACATAGTAGTGTAGTACATAGTAGTGTAGTACATAGTAGTGTAGTACATAGTAGTGTAGTACATAGTAGTGTAGTACATAGTAGTAAAGTACATAGTAGTACATAGTAGTGTAGTGTGGTACATAGTAGTGTAGTAGTATTGTGTTAGAGTAGTGTTGTTAGATCCACAATAGGTAGAACACTACCTATAGATACAATATGGAGCCTACGATGTCTGAATCTACTGTCGTTTTGAATACTATTCGAACCAGTGCCGCAATATGTTTCAAACCAGACTAGCAGAATTAAGCAGACCAATAATCAAAACGGTTTGGTACTTACTACTTGAAAATTGTTAAGGATCAAGGATTTGAAATAAACTGTTTATGTCAAGTCTTCGTTAAGTATTAAAAACAGTAATTTCTCGAACTATTTGGTTATTTAATTTTGCTAGTGTGGTTTGAAACATATTGCCGCGCTGATTTGAGTAGTTTTGAAAAACACTGTACTAGTGTCTACTACAAATGCCAATGCTGTGACACGGCATTTGGTCGTTGTGACAACTCATGAATCAGAGGCCCTTTTCGAACATTCCAGAACAATGCCACCAGAAGAATACTTCCTATTGTTCTGGTGGAGAGTTTTTCGGTGCCACTTTCTCTCTTCAAAATCCTAAAGGAACCTCTCAGATTCCTCTTCGATGAACCATCAACGAATATACGTTTAGGCAGAAATGTGTCTCTAATCCCCCAATCCTGTAACACTGCAAAGTAGATATTGCATTAACGGGCTTGAGCACGATTCTGGAGTTCTTCTAAACAAACTTGTATATCAGACGTATATTCCAATACCGTAACGTGCCATAGAAAAAACCTTATGGATGCATTCAGCGGGTGGAACTGGCTGGTCTTATATATATTCCAGTGGCGGCGTCGGGTAACCCTTGAGGGATTTCCTGAAACCAAGGTGAAACATGCGCATCCCCTCTGGGGTACACTTAAGGCCGCGTATTCCCCTCCCCCCCCCCCCCCCCCCCATATATTTTCGCAGCATTCTTTTTAGCACCCAATCTAATCTTACTGTTGAGTCTAATTATGGGTCTGAAAACTAGCCTAAGTGAAGAGTTTAAGGGTATGTCTACAAAACTAAGCTAATTGTTCATTAGGCTAAGGCACATGGTGATATGGCTCCTTTCGAATATTCCAGAACAATCCTTACCATTGTTCTGTTACAATTGTTCTGTTACTATTGTTCTGGTGCAGAGTTTTTCGGTTCCACATTTATCTCAAAGGTATATAAACCACTCCGGCTCCTCGCTTTGACGATCCATCAACGAATACAAGTTTAGGTCAACACGCGTTATAAAGAACATAACAAATATTTATGGACTACGTTATCAAACTGAGTAGCCTGCGTTAATTGAATTAGTGTATAGATTAACTCATATTAGTATGTAATGCTTAGGGAGTGGGTCTGTCTTCACCTTGAGTCTAACAGTCATTGAATGCTATTTAGTAGAGGTCTTATGTCCACTGTACTTTTTGCTGAGAAGATCTGACTCCAGTTTAGAGAGCCTAGGACATGATATAGACCATGATATAGACCATGATATAGACCATGATAGTGTAGACCGTAAAGAATAGTCCGTAAAGAATAGTCCGTAAAGAATAGACTATGATAGTGTAGAGTAATAGAGAGCACTGGAGAGAATAATGAACGGTACAGTAGAGGTAGAACACAGTGGAATGTGGAGTGAAATGAGCATAGGCATTGGTTTGGAGGTGAATGATATGTTTGAGTTCACTACCTGTTCTTCATATCAATATCAAGAACCATTTCCATCAAGTCAATTAATCAATATCAATCAATAGATCGAGATTCAGATCAATAATAATTCCAAGCAATGTTAGTTAACAATTCCAAGCAATATCAGATAAAGGATTGCATAAATATTGACCAATACATCAATATCAATATTTATATCACTCCACGGCCTTCTTTTCCTGACGGAGAGAGTTGGAGGCCGACGGAGAATCGTCGTAAAGCTCAATCTTATCGTTCCCTCGGCTTAAGGTTGGACTACCTTGGCCATCATCCGAGATTCTTCTTCCTGGGGTTTGGCCATTAGGTGTGCTGAACTGCACAAAGTTCCAGAAAGCTGGTGATGATTGGTTTGCATTTAAACTTTTTCCGTTGCCCAGAAACGCTTTGGATCCCCGTTCGGGAGTGAATGCTTCCAATGGAGCGATTTTTTTGGGTGACGTGAACCCAAGCCCAAGTTCCGATGTGTTGGACGTGGTGGGAGCCGTGGAGTTGTGGAGCATGGATTCGCTGGTGTTCTGGCCATTGGACGTATTGGAGAACGAGTTGCGGTTGGCTGGAGTCTCGGCTGATTCGTAGCTGGGGAGCTTATACATGCTGTATGTTCTCCCTTGGGGCTGGCCAAAGACATTGCTGGGAGCTGAGGCTTTTTGCTTGGCTGCACTGTCTAGGGACGGAATGTGCCTCAATGGGGATGCAAGTTCGATGGGTTCTTTGGGTGGCATCAATGTAGATGGCGCCATTGTTTTCTGGGTCTGGGAAAGGGGCTGGGAGAGGCTTTGGTTGGGGTACATCATTCCCATTCTCTGGCCTTGTCCTTGTCCTTGTACCTGTACCTGTCCTTGTCCTTGTCCTTGTCCCTGTCCTTGAGCCTGTCCTTGAGCCTGTCCTTGTCCTTGTCCTTGTCCTTGTCCTTGTCCTTGTCCTTGTCCTTGTCCTTGTCCTTGTCCTTGAGCCTGTCCTTGAGCCTGTCCTTGAGCCTGTCCTTGTCCTTGTCCTTGTCCTTGTCCCTGTCCCTGTCCCTGTCCTTGAGTCTGTCCCTGTACTTGTGCTTGTCCTTGTCCTTGTCCATTCATCTGTCCATTCATCTGTCCTTGTGCATTTATCTGTCCCTGTCCCTGTACACTTATCTGACCATTCATCAGTCCGTTCATCTGATGATTTTGGGTCTGGTTACCCATACCCTGGATCTGTCCCTGGATCGATTGGTTCATTTGAATAGACTGGTTTCCCTGCATTTGACCTCCCTGTACCTGGTTCTCCATTTGATTTCCCTGCATCTGACCCTGCATCTGGTTCCCCATGGTATAACCATAGTAGGTCTGCTGGTACATCTGTTGCGGCATATAAGTATTCATGGGCACAGTATACTGCATGAGCTGTGGGTTCTCCATGGACCCGTTCCGAGAATGCAGTTCGGCCTTCATGGGATTTTTACCTGGATCCGGAAGTGCCTGGTGCGTGGCTAAGTGGATCTGTAATGTCCTTGAAACTGAAGATCCACGGCGAGACTTGGAAAGTGTACCCGTTTGCACCTTCTTTAGGAATTCGGTTTTGTAGGAATCGGAAATCTGCCACTTCATTCCTTTACCCGGCTCATTTGGTTTTCGAGGTACCTTTTCAAAGGCCTTGTTCAATGATAAATTGTGACGGATAGAATTCTGCCATCCGGCTTTGGAGTACTTATAGTAGGCATAATGACTGGAGATCCATTCGTAAATTTCGGAAAGTGACATGACTCCTTCAGGATCAGATAAAATGGCCTGTGTGATCATAGTGGCATATGAGTATGGAGGTTTGATGCCCTTTGCTTTTTCACTGGATAAATCCTGATCAAGATTATTTTGAAGCAGCACAGCAGCCCGGGACGGCGATTGGGATAAAGAATTTTTATCAAACATGGGACCTAAACTGCCGTGGGCTGCCTGCAGGACAAACCCATTAGGGAAACGAGAATAATTTGTAGAAGTAGACCCATTAGCAGAATTTGTTGACCCATTGACACCATTGTTAGTTCTATTATTTGAAGAAGAAGAAGAAGAAGAACTATTGTTATTGCTGAGACCACCATTGGGGCCAGAACTGTTGATGTGGTTAGGAGCCCCGAGCTTGGCCATTTTCCCCTTATAGCGAGCTAAGCACGACAGAAGCATTTTCTGCGAGATGGATGGTGGTGTATCCGGTAAAATAAACATCATCTGTGTTCCTCCCACATCCAAAATGGCCCCGGAATGTAAAGGAGTAGCAGAATTTTGACCTACCGGCATCTTGACCCCATCAATGCGAGCACCATTCCGTCCCAATACCTTCAACTCCCAACACCGCAAATCAATATTATAAGTGATAGCAGCATGTTGTCTGGAAACCACCTTAGCAGGTCCCAAATCTATCTGAACAACCTGGCCTTGCAGCAGCAGAGGTTGGGAAGGTACATTCTCGGTATTCCTGCCTATAGAGATGGCAAGCAGCTTGACATAATACGTCCAGTCACGGCCAGCGATCTTGGCGTATGCCTGGACCTCGGACGCCACGTTTTTATCATTGGCATAGGTCATGGCCACGTTGGTTTTTTCATCAGGCACCTGGAGCGTGGAAACAACTGCATTGACTAGGTCCTGTGGGTCTTCGAATGCTGGAAGTTCCTCAGCTCCTCGTTTCTCCGACATTTAAATAATTATGTATGTTTGGATATTCACACTATACTTGTATGTGTGTGTGTGTGTGTGTGTGTGTGTTTTGACACTTGAAAATAAAAAAAAAGAATAAAAAAAAGGAAAACGGAAACGAAAACTGTCCAAAATGACTGATTTTGCAGTAACTAGTTCCAGTTTCTAGTAAACTAGTTCCACTCTTTTTTTGATGTACAATTTCCTTCCTGGGGATCCAGTTTCCGGTTATGAAAGGTTTCTTGTTATGAAAGGTTTCTTTCTTTTTTTTTTCCCTTTGGAGGGGGAGGGGCTTATAAGAGTGGTGGAGACCTGGTTGTTGTTTTTTTTTTTTTTTTGGTTACACTTCCTGGTGTACGGGTTCCTGGTGGAGGGTCCTGCGGAGTGATCTGTCCTATAGTGTGATGGATTTGACCCCGGGACTATATAATATGGATCAAAACCTTAGTTAGATCTTTTAAAGTTGAAGTGTAGGATAGACCTCGGATATTGTTATATGGTTTGTGGTGTTGTGTGGTTTGGTTATGTGGAGGGTAAATAGATCGGTAAGTCTTGTTATCGTGGTGGAGAGAGGAAGCGTAAATATAGTAGTGTAGACAGCAACAACAAAAAAATCTTGGAGGGGGAGGTGGAGGGTCTAAGTAGCGTGGGGTTGTAGGAAGGGGGCTAGACTGTATATGGTCACAGTTGAATGCAATCACAAGCCACTTGGCGGAAGGGTAGAGTGAATGGTAGATGAGAAGATTTTCCTGGTGTTTTTTGGACAAAACAGTGGCACTGCATATACCCGCACCGTGGGGTGTCACATGACTTGCAATCCCTGGTTCATTTTGGGGGGGTGGGAAAAATCATGGGTGTTAATTATGGAAGAAAAAAATAAAAGGCGTTTGTTTCTTTTTTTTTTTTGGTTATTGAGGGGTGTAGGTTTGGGGGTGGTTAGTTTTGTTTATTAGAATGTAATCTGGTGACTGGGGGATTGGGGGGAGGAGGTGGAAGAGAGAAAGAGAAAGACCGGATGTTATATACTGGCACACGTGACCACGCCGTTTGCCCGCAGTTATCGTTAGTACAAGGAAGAAGAGTTTTTTTTTCATACTAGAGGGGTCACGTGACCGCCGGGTCTTCCCACTGTGAGTTTTTCTCTTTTAGTTTTCCTTTTTTTTTTTTTGAATATCATTTATACACACTCTTACCCCTTGATTGAGAGAAGTGAAGATTAGCTGGGGAGGTCTCTTCTGTTGTGTGCAGGATATTTATATTTACTTGTGAGTGTTTTTTTTTTATTATTTATTTATTTACCAACATTGCTGCGTGTCACGCACTTGGCGTGGTATATGCAGGTGCCGCATAAATAATCTCTTAGGCTCCTCTCCCAAACCCCCCAAACCCTCCAAAACTCCCCAAAACCCTCCGAAAATCGCCGAAAAAAAAATGAATATAAATTTATATATGCTTCACAAACTCCTTTTTATCTCTAAATTATTCTATAAAAGTATATTCAAAAAATTCACTGGTTTCGATTTTTGAGGGCTTCTTCCAATTACTATTTCTTCATGAGTGCGCGTCTTTCCTTCAAAAAAAAGATATACTCCATTCTAAGTCCAGTCCACGTGATCCACCAAAGAACAAGAACCAGACACACCAAAAGACAAAAGTCAACAAAAGACAAAAGTTAACAAGCGACAAAATGAAATGTCGCAGTAATGTCGTAGTACTAATTGTTATGTTCTTTATAACGTGTGTTGACCTAAACTTGTATTCGTTGATGGTTCCTCAAAGAGAGGAGCCGGAGTGGCCCATATAACTTTGAGAGAAACGTGGAACAGAAAAGCCTCTCCACCAGAACAATAGTAACAGAACAATTGTAACAGAACAATTGTAACAGAACAATGGTAAGGATTGTTCTGGAATATTCGAAAGGAGCCATCTATGAGCGAAGTGCTCTGATGGCCAAATGCCGTATCACCATTGTAACAATTGGACTGAGAGGCTTCATAATACCTTCATACCCAGGGCTCTGCCTATGGTGGATCTAACAGGTAGTGTTCTACCTATAGAGGATCTAACACTAATATAGTAGTAATGTATAATAGTATTAGCTTCTCTTTGGGTAACTTTATTGTGGAAACAAGTACTTGTATTCCCAGTGAGTATTAGTAAAGGGAATAGTGTTTAATAGCAGAGACTATGTATCTATAGTGGATCTAACACCAATATAGTAGTAATGTCATAGTAATTGTTAGACTCACTATAGTCCGAGACCTGCATATAGTGGTATCATCAATCCTATCCTGTCCGATCGTAACAATGACCAAACCATTACTGTACTTCGCCAATCATTGTACTTTCACTATGATGAGCATGATCGGAATTTTGCTTTTATTCCTTTGTTGTTTGCAATGGTCATCATAGTACTTCGAACTATACCTTTATAAGATACGAGAACTTTTAGCAGGGAATAACTATAACATATTTATATTTAATAAGTACATGATATTATTTATTCTAACATTTTTTAATGATAACTTGAATAATGCCCGGCCATAGTACTTCAGCAAACTTTCTTCACTCTCTCAAAAGGCTATTATAAACAGTTATACGATTATAACTATATGAACAGTTATACGATTGTAACAGTGTCAACACGTGATGGGTTGTGATGAGGAAAGTAAACATTGTACCTGCAGATACGATGTGATCTCATGCCATTATATGGATGAAACAATGTTGGACCCGAGGGAGGCGGAGCAACGAGGCGGAGCAACCGGACAATGCGGAGGACATATCGGAGCGGTATATAGGGAGTGATTCCCACTCCAGTCTGACTTTAGGAGTTCTCTCAGAACAAGTGAGGATAACACGGATTAGCCCTAGGTCACACTCAATAAATACAAGTCTGAAATTTAATAAACAGTTATACGATTGTAACTGAATGAACAGCTATGCTATCATAACTATATGAACCGTTGTACGATTATAACTATACGTACAGTTATACGATTGTAACTGAATGAACAGCTACACGATTGTAACTGAATGAACAGCTATACGATTGTAACTAAATGAGCTTGTTAGAATCACTATGGGTAGGGCGTTACCCTTAGAGGTAATTTTGAGCCTTAATTGTCTGATCCTAACAATAGTCATTCCAAAAGACCGTCTCTTCAGTCACTATGGTACACTCACTACGGTACACTCACTATGGTACAGTCACTATGGTACAGTCACTATGGAATGGAGCACCACGGTGAAAATGTGAAGGGTTTTTCGATTGTTCTAGTGAAGAATGTTTTGAATGCCACGTTTCTCTCAAAATTATATGAACCCTCGGGTTTCTGTTTTCGAGGAACCATCAACGAGAATAGTATCAGTAAGGCATAAACGTATAAAAGAACATGACAGATATAGTAATGTCATAGGAATGCCATAGTAACATCCCAGAATTATATTTCAATATAAAATATCATAGTAATGTCATAGTAATGTCATAGTAATATCATAGTAATATAGCAGTAGCATATCGTAGTGATATGTCATAGTGATATGTCATAGTGATATGTCATAGTGATATGTCATAGTGATATGTCATAGTGATATGTCATAGTGATATGTCATAGTGATATGTCATAGTGATATGTCATAGTGATATGTCATAGTGATATGTCATAGTGATATGTCGTAGTGATATGTCATAGTGATATGTCATAGTGATATGTCATAGTGATATGTCATAGTGATATGTCATAGTGATATGTCATAGTGATATGTCATAGTGATATGTCATAGTGATATGTCATAGTGATATGTCATAGTGATATGTCATAGTGATATGTCATAGTGATATGTCATAGTGATATGTCATAGTGATATGTCATAGTGATATGTCATAGTGATATGTCATAGTGATATGTCATAGTGATATGTCATAGTGATATGTCATAGTGATATGTCATAGTGATATGTCATAGTGATATGTCATAGTGATATGTCATAGTGATATGTCATAGTGATATGTCATAGTGATATGTCATAGTGATATGTCATAGTGATATGTCATAGTGATATGTCATAGTGATATGTCATAGTGATATGTCATAGTGATATGTCATAGTGATATGTCATAGTGATATGTCATAGTGATATGTCATAGTGATATGTCATAGTGATATGTCATAGTGATATGTCATAGTGATATGTCATAGTGATATGTCATAGTGATATGTCATAGTGATATGTCATAGTGATATGTCATAGTGATATGTCATAGTAATATAGCAGTAGAATATCGTAGTGATATGTCATAGTACTATAGTAGAATATCGTACTAAAATGTCATAGTACTATAATAGTATAATGTCATAGCAATATAGTAGTGTTAGATCCACCATAGGCAGGGCCCTACATATGAAGGTATTATGAAGCCTCTCAGTCCAATTGTTACAATGGTGATACGGCGTTTGGCCATCAGAGCACTTCTAGATGGTCCCTTTCGAATATTCCAGAACAATCCCTACCATTGTTCTGTTACTATTGTTCTGTTACTATTGTTCTGGTGGAGAGGCTTTTCTGTTCCACGTTTCTCTCAAAGTTATATGGGCCACTCCGGCTCCTCTCTTTGAGGACCCATCAACGAATACAAGTTTAGGTCAACACACATTATAAAGAACATAACAAGTAGAATGTCATAGTTGTTGAACTTGTGAGCCGGGACACCCATTGCGTGCAAGACACGATGGTTAGTACTATCTGCAGTACAGAGTGACAACACTGAGTTGGGCAGATGGGGCCAGGCTTACATGTGTCTATGAATACAGTGTGCAGATGAAACCAGGAAGTGTGCATGATGAGTGTATTTCTAAGCATGCATGACACTGTATGACGTTTTGGTGGTTGAATCCGATGCATGAGGATGAACCCAAAGGTTGCATCCTGTGTATAATGGATAAGCTCGGTTCTCGGAACCGAATGAAGTTAAAGAACCCGAGACGGGATTCCAAGAACAGAAACAACCGGGACAAACGGATGCGTTCCGATTGGATTTCGTGATTCGGAAGTGTTCAGATTGGATTTCGTGATTCGGAAGTGTTCAGATTGGACTTCGTTATTCGGAAGTGTTCCGATTGGGTCTCTGGAAAGGGATGAGCTCCGGATTGAATGCAGGAATGGATTCTAAATAGAAATATATATATATATATCTGGGATCCCGGACGTGTTTGAAAGGGTATCAATTGTGAACATAGATCACTGACATCTAGTTAAGGAAGAATATAAGCGATCTAAGATGAACACTGAAACACCATACTTGAGAGAGTTATTGGAGCCCAACGTCATAACAATTCCAGATTATGCGAGGGTTTATGCGAACGCTCAACAATAGTAATATAGCTATATAATGTCATAGTAATATAGTAGTAATGTCGTAGTAATATAGTAGTAATATAGTAGTAATATAGTAGTAATATAGTAGTAATATAGTAGTAATATAGTAGTAATATAGTAGTAATATAGTAGTAATGTCATAGTAATGTCATAGTAATGTCATAATAATATATATTGAACATGTGATTTGTGCTGGCCCGTGTATATATGTAAGGTGTTACCTGCAGTACAACGGAATTGGACAAGCCTCATAAGGTTCTGAGGAACGCATGAGTGCAGACTAGTATTGTATTGTACCCGGGTCTTGGTGTCAAGAGTAGTCAGTTTGACTTCAGACAAGGTAATCCCGAGTCCGGGTGCAGGAACAAGGGGTCCAGGGAATCCCAAGTATATACAGTGTTTTTCAAAACTATTCAAACCAGGTGACATAATGTTTGGAACCAGAAGTAACAAAATTAAACAAACCAATAACTCAAAAAGTTTCGTACCCCTTCACACAGTCTTTTAAACCAAATGCCATAATGTTTCAAACACCAACTTTCATTAGAATTCAATATTCTAAATTCTTAAATCTGGAGGCTAGTTTGAATAGTTTTGAAAAACACTGTATAGATGTGATTCCGCTCTAGGTTGAGCGGTATCACGAGTAACCAGAATTTCACGGATCTCTTAATACAGAACAGTGGCAGAAACTATGAACTTTGGAACTACAATGTTCAACAATATAGTAGTAATATAGTAGTGATGTCATAGTAACATATCAAAATTATATTCAATATAAAATGTCATAGTAATGTCTTAGGAATGTCATAGTAATGTCTTGGTAATGTCTTAGTAATGTCTTGGTAATGTCTTAGTAGTATCATAGTAATATGGCAGTAGCATATCGTAGTGATATGTCATAGTAATACAGTAGAATATAATAGTAATAGTATTATAGCACTAGGATATCCTAGGAATATGTCATAGTGATATGTCATAGTAATATAGTAGTAATATAGTAGAATGTCATAGTAATATAGCTGTATAATTTGATAGCAATGTAGTAGTAATGTCTAAGTAAATGTCATAGTAATGTCAGTATAAAATGTCATGGTAATATAGTAGTAATTTCTAAGTAAATGTCATAGTAATGTCGTAGGAATGCCATAGTATTATAGTAGAATATAGTAGTAATGTCATAGTGAATGTCGTAGTAAATGGTGAAATGATACATTACTCCAAGCCTACTCTCTATTATGCTACATAACACTTACTCTATACTTTTCAGACCCACCATAGGTGACGAACTACCTATAAGAGTACCAATTCTTTCAAGTGTAAATGCTTTAAATTCATTTCAACACTTTCTACTCATTTTACTTTTATCCATAGCACTACGTGACTATCAAAAATATCAAAAGACACATGAATTAAATTTTGTCATTGGATTGAACAGAAAGATTTCGGTCACCTTAATTAAAGTAGAGTCAGCTCTATAATTCCATTGTGGAGACGTGTAATTTCATGACTAAATACAGGTCCTATTACGGAATGCCCAAAGTGTTCAAGGTGTAAAACTCTGTATAATCGGTATGTCTTTCAAGACTAACATCAATACTTCGATACTATCAAACCTCTCTGTGTGGTTTAATGACCATTGTTACTCAGACTTCTACTCAGTCTACTCAGTCTCCTACACAGTTTTCTACTCAGTCTACTCAGTCTACTCAGTCTACTCAGTCTACTCAGTCTACTCAGTCTACTCAGTCTACTCAGTCTACTCAGTCTACTCAGTCTACACAGTCTTCTACACAGTCTCCTACACAGTCTCCTACTCAGTCTCCTACTCAGTCTCCTACTCATTTTTATGGTACGGAGTATTTGAAAGACCTGAAGTCAGTAAACCAATGATACCTAAGGAGTGTAAACCCAACTACTCAATTACCTAATCAAACACCTCTTTAGCCAAACCAATTGTGCCCTCTAGCTAGCTATAGCCTCTAATACTGTACTTTAGGAAATCTTCTCTACAGAGTGATTGGAGTAACCACTATTGGTCTTCCACTCTGAAGACTTCACAATACTATTCATATTGGAAGAGTTAGATATGGAGTAGTTTTTTTAAGACTGAAGTACTCTTGCAATGTGTTTTCGGGTCCAATCCATGGGGTGGAAGAAGATGCATCCACAAGGTACAAGGTAACAAGAATTGGTATCTCCCATCTCCCTGCTCGAACCAAGTTTCACCGCTTTGGATCAAGACAAGTTGAACTCTCACTCCTTCCTTCACCAGCTTTGGACTGAGTTCAACCTGTCTTAGTTGAATAGTTTCCAGTATTAGTTCAGTAACCTCCAGTGGTATTCCAGTAATAGCCAGTGGTATTCTAGTAATATCCAGTGGTATTTCAGTAACCTCCAGTGGTATTTCAGTAATAGCCAGTGGTATTTCAGTAATAGCCAGTGTTATTTCAGTAACCTCCAGTGTTATTTCAGTAACCTCCCGTGGCACTTCAGCTACCTCCAGTGGTACTTTAGTAATAGCCAGCTTTGATATGAAAGCCGACGTGGTTTCAAACCCCTCTAGTATTGGTTGAGAATATCTCCAACGTCGATTGTAAAATTTCCAGTGCTGGTTCAGACACCAAAAGCTCCAAATCTGATCTAATACTGGATTATCCCAAATCTGAGCTAATACTGGATTATCCCGCAATATGGTTTGTTCTCAGGTTCATACCTTTCATAACCCTCCGGCATATTCCCATTAGCTTCCCCCGGTCTGGTTCCGGGTTATAGAGGAAGTCTTGTAGAAAATCAAAAACAAAAACGCAACGCAAAGCGGCATTAAAAATACCTTGCACGATTGGAAATGCTACATTTTGAACTCTCAGTCTATTATTATTAAGTTTCAACCGAGTTTGTGGGAACTTCGGGTCCAAAGCCATGCATGCTCTTACAAAAGTCCAAAGTATCCTGGGGAAACATCTCTACTCCAAAGGCAGGAAAAATCTCTACTCCAAAGGCGGGAAACATCTCTACTCCAAAGGGGGCAAACTCTCCACGGACTTCCGTTTCAGCTCGGGTGACTTTGAGAACTTGGTGTTGTTGGAGTTGAGCAATGGTAAGTTGGATTTGGCCTCCAAGTCTCAACTTGGATTTTAGTATATACAATATACAGGGATACGTAAGTTGTACCTCACAAGACCAAAGTCCTAAGATGGGACCACGGCTCCTCTTCTACTTTTCCACTCGACCTCGCATCCGTACACGCTAGGTACTCGTTGACACCAAGTGGTTCCAGGTCTTGGAGCTGCAGTACCCCCAACCAGGAACATTACAAGCACATGACGTATTGTTTGTGACTCCTCAAGTTCCAGGTCTATGGAGGTTCTAAACCTTCGCTCGGGCAGGTGCAGCTGTCGCAGCTTTACGAGAAGAAGATCAACCCCAGACGGGGAAATCTCAAGTCAGAGGTGACGGGGAAATCTCAAGTCAGAAATGATGTGGAGATGACGTGGACAGAAATCTTTAATGATTTCGTGAAACACCAGTCTGTGAGGTGCTGGGTATCTCGCGGGTGGTTTTCGATAAAAGCTTGGGATGTGAGATTCGTCTTCTCTGTGGCCCATATAATAAATGGTAATGTGCCTCAGTTATTCAAGTTGATTGAGCTGAACTGGGGGAACTCCAGTGATGACAAAATGGCCAAGAACTTTGTTCCGCTCACTCCCGTCCCACCCTCTTTACCCCAATATAGAGGTTTGGCAAGCCATAGAGGTTTTGCAAGCTATAGTGATTTCCATGCCATAGTGATTTCCATGCCATAGTGATTTCCATGCCATAGTGATTTCCATGCCATAGTGATTTCCATGCTCTACAACAAACGGTACGTTGCGAGCTTGAAATACATCAATGCCTTCCAGACCCACTATTCCATGGACGTGGGGGACCAAGCTGGCCAAGTACTTCTGGGACCAGCTTTTCCGGTGGAGCGAGATCACCACCAGGTTCTCTCTCCAAGTACAGGGCCCTTCACCAGTATATCAAGGAAACGAACGTCTGGTCGCTACTAGGACCTACGTCGACGTTATGAGTGAGGGCGTACTTCTCTTGTAAGTAAGGTAAAAGTCAATGGGAACCACCTGGTTCAATCCATAAGATAATACACTCAAGTTAAATTCAACGGAGTCAAAACGGCTGGCCCAGACCGGAATGAGGGGGGGGGGGTATCTTTGACTCTGGCGAAGAAAGAGTAGCCCACGTTATTTCCTTTGAGGAGTCATTAATGAATGAAGATAACTTAGTACTTCAAGTTACAACAAAAATCTAACAAGTAGTATAGTAGTATAGTAGTATAGTAGTATAGTAGTATAGTAGTATAGTAGTATAGTATAGTAGTGACTGTTAGGTTCTTGTTACGTTCTTGTTACGTCAGGTACTCTGTTTACTATGTTCATTCACCGAAGATCTCTCAAAAGAAAGAATCTGAGGTGCTATTTTGGTATTTTCAAGACAAGAGGTGATGGTAGCTGCCGGTAGTTGACTGGTTAGAAGGCCTTAAATAAAGGATATTGTTAGTATCAAGCAGAGAGGCTTCATAATACCTAAATAGGTAAAGCACTACCTATGACTGATCTGACACCACCTCGCTGTCCAGTCCTAATAGGATTGTGGATTAAGTTGTGGATTGGTTTCCTGTTTGGTTCATGTTGGTTCCTGTTTGGTTCCTGTTTGGTTCCTGTTTGGTTCCTGTTTGGTTCCTGTTTGGTTCCTGTTTGGTTCCTGTTGGTCATGTTGGTCATATTGGTCATGTTACTTTGTGTTTGAATCATGTTGGGTTGGTCACACGTTCACTACCGACAGCTCGTAGTTGATGGGAATCACGAAACTGGTGATCTGGATATCGAAACCACGCACATCCGTTTGCTCATTCAGAAGAATATCGATTTCCAAATCCTCCTCCTCCATACGTTTCTTAATGACCTCAGTCTCGTCCAAAATGTCAAACTCGTTTTCTCGCTCTTGGTACTCCTCGTTCTCCTCAATCTCCACGAAATCTGGCGCTAAAGCACTCCATTTGGACGGGAACTGGATCAGCCAGAGGTACACTGTACCTGTATCAAGTCCTGTTGACCCAATCATGCATTTATTGTAGTTCCACTTAACGTCAATCAACTCCTCCTGACTCCCTTCCAAGATCTTTATAAGCGAGCCCATACCAGTTTCCCATAAGTAGAGATCCTGCAGACTCTGGCCAAACGTGGAGGCCACCAAAAAATCCGAGTTGGCATTGAAAGTTACTCCATTCCATTGAAGCCGGTTAACCACATCCTGGTACCGATGCTCCACATCAAAGTCCCAGTGTTCGGGGTTTTTGTTATTGATGAAATCGGGTAAATGGATTTGTCGAATGATCCTATCCAGGCAATTGACCGCGAGCTTGCGTCCATTGGGCGAAACAACCAAACTTTTGATGTTGCAATTGGCCACTTTGACCAGGTGCACTGTTTCAATGGTGTGTGCATCGATCACATTGAGCCAGCCTTTACTGGTGCCACAGAGGAGGTAATCTCCGGAAGTGGAGAAGATGGTCACGAGTGTCTGGTGCTTGGATTTTGTATCTTCGGAATCGTCTTCGTCCTGCACCTTGGGCTCCGTCAGTAGTGTTATCTTATGGAACCCTTCTTCCTTAAGTCCTTCTTTAAGTCCTTCCTCCGTTCCTTTTTCCTCAGTTCCTCCCTCCTTAACTCCCTCCTTAACTCCCTCCTTAACTCCCTCCTTTACTCCTTGCTCCCCTTCCCTACTTTCTATCTTAACGTATACAGGAGAATCCTCGAAAAGAGAGGCTGTAAAAAGAAATGGGTTGCGTGGATGGAGACACGCCAGCCAGATGGGACCTCCAAAGCGGATTTTCTCCACTATGGCCGGATTCTGCATGGCCAATTTCCGTTTGGACCCTTTAGATGTGGTTTCTGGATGAGGGGTGTCACGCGCATTGGCATATTGAAGGTCCCAGAGAATACAGCTCCAGTCCTGCAGCGACGAGAGGAGGTAACGGCCACAATGGGACCATGTCAATGATGTGATGGGTCTCACGTGTCCATCTTTTCGGAGCACGCAAATAATGGCATAGCTCAAGAGATCATAGATAATCACCGTTCCGTCACTAAGTCCTGATGCAAGGTAGTCTCCTTTCCGGTTGAATTGTATACACACCGAATGGCCATATTGGAGTGTATGTACAAGCGTATCGGGGTACTCCTTGGCCACAGAAAACGGATCCTGTAGCGAAAGATTCATCTATTGTCTGCTAGGAAACTATTCAGTAATGTATGGTAATAAATGACCCGTACTGTTAAGTAATGGATGACCTGTACCGTTGAGTAGTGTATGGTCTGGTAATGAATGACCTGATAGTATGGAAGTCTGTAGTATGGAAGTCTGTAGTATGGAAGTCTGTAGTATGGTAATTGTAGTGCGTCCTATCTGGCGATGTGTAGTATATGAATTGCCTGTACTATCTGGTATATGGTCTGGTGTGGCCTGGTGTGGCCTGGTATAGTCTGGTGTTTGGCCTGGTATAGTCTGGTGTTTGGCCTGGTAGTTTAGTGTGGTGACCTGGTACTGTATGACAATGGTCTAGTAGTATAGAGTATGGCAATTGGCAATTGAGCAATTGGCAGTGTATGGTGTATGACGATGTACTGAGTGGTGGATGGTGTATGGTGTATGGTGCGTGGTGCTGGAGTGGACTGGACTGGAGTCTGTAGGTCACGTGGTGCGCACCTCTACTTGAAGCTCTACTCCACTCCCTCCATACTTATACTCCACCCCTGATATATAGTACAGTCCATAGTCCATAGTCCAGACTATACTCCATACTATATATTGTCCATACTACATACTTTTCATACCATACTCCATACTATAGTCTATACAGCCACTTCATAGTCCATAGTCCATTGTCCATACTACAGTCCATACCATAGTCCATACTATACCCCATAGTCCATACTATACTCCATAGTCCATACTATACTCCATAGTCCATACTATACTCCATAGTCCATACTATACTCCATAGTCCATACCATAATCCATACTATACTTCCCATACAGCTCAAGGCTTGAAGATATAGCTACTCCATCCAGTCATAAATATCATAAAGCACTCGAGAGCCATTCCTGACTCTTCCGTCCATATACATGTCTAGTTATTGATCTAGCTATCCATCCAGCCATAAGTACTATAGAGATAATATCTGGCCAGGTTCACAGAGATATAATCTAGCTATTGCTCTGATTGTTATTTCTGACCATTACAATACCATATAGCTATTCTTTACAGCCATAATAGCTATTCTAAGGACTATACATTGTCTTCTATATGAGATTGATTCCTGACGACCATTGATCCGATCCACTCTAGCTACTCCTCTGGTACCTCCATATATCCTTCTACTGGAGACTCCATATATTCTTCTACTGGAGACTCCATATATATCTCTACTGGATACTCCATATATAGTTCTACTGGATACTCCATATATATTTCTACTGGATCCTCCATATATATCTCTACTGGAGACTCCATATATATTTCTACTGGAGACTCCATATAGCACTCATCTAGCTATTCTCCTATATTGGATACTCCTATATCTAGAGACTCCTCATTATTTGGCTACTCCATACCAGTCATTCATTAACCAGATTGAGCTACTGCTATTCCAACCAGTTACTCCTGGCTATTGCATATCCACAACTTAAAAACTTAGCTACTCCATCTAGCTATTCTACAAGGTTGTTCTATAAGGCTACCCTCCTGGATATTCCCATACAAATCTATTACCATAGATATCTATTACCCACATATCTATTCCCCTTGGATATCTATTACCATAGATTTCTATACCCTTGGATCTGGCTACACCTCATTGTGTCTAGCTATTCATACCTCAATTTGTTCAAATCTGCTACTCCTATAGATCTAAATATAGATCTAGCTCAAAGTGGCTATTGTCTATTACCCTTGAAACACCTTTACATTTATCAGATCATATGAAACTATAGAGATGTCTGCTTCCAGCTCAACGTCTACCACACTGCCGTACCGGCGACGGCACTTTGATGACCGCTCCCATAGCCAGACTTCGTTAGTGAGACGGGCACGTGATGCACAGAAACAGTTTCATTCTCTTTCTTTACCTTCCCGATCTCCAACTCCATCAACCATCCAAGCTACAGGAACAGGTACCAACTATACAGGAACTGTTACAAATGACACAGCAACAAGTACCAATTATACAGGACCTGGTACCAATTATAATGGAAGACGTACTGCAGAAAGTGGCACTGCAGAATCGGGGTTTGGACCTCAAATAACTGAGATCATCCATTGGTCAGCCGCAGGCGGCGTGGAGAAAATCCTACGGTCGTCCAAATTCTCTGTTCGGTTTGGCGTTCCCTGCTGCATTCAACTTTCTCCGTCGTATATTTTGGTTGGTCTTAGTCGAGGAGCTGTGGCATGTTTCAATTACCACCAGAAATTGGCGCATGTTTTTGAGCATTTGGACCCTGAAATCGGAGAAATCGGCCCTGAAAATACCGATTCCGCTGTTTTTATTTACTCCCCTGTAACATGCATCTCGGTATCCTCAGATGGCCGTTTGGCTGCTGCAGGGTCTACAGACGGAAGAGTCACGGTGTGGGAGTTTCCAGGCCCAAAACAGACTCAAACAGTGACCCCGCATCACGTGATCCACCCTCCTCCCTCAAAACCTTCCACTCCGACTCCCCGAATTCTTGCGGTGGCTTTTGTGGGTGATTCCTATGATCTCGTGACCTCGGATCTGGCCCGGTCCGTTTTTTTCCACCATGGATTTTCCAAGTTCTTCAAGGTCTACTATACAAGTGAAAAGGTGCATGAATGTGAGGAGAAAATACGAAGAAAAGGCGGTCTTTCTGATCTAGACAATCAAAATTCAGGTCAAAAAGAAACTAGTCAAAATCTGGCTAGTCTGAACCAATTCAATAACCGGATCCTTGATTGCCAGATTCTTCCTGTGGGTACATCTGCTCAAATCACTGACCAGATTGGACTAGTGGCCGTGATCACGTGCAATGTACTCACTGTCTTTTCTATTCGGTCACTTAACAATTCTGGTTCTAGCTATGCCAAGATCCACTTCCAGGTACTGCGGCCCAAAGACGTGGAACCAAACTCTTCATGTGTGGGGCTTTTGGCTTGGTACCCCTGCATACAAAGCACCCCCAGTGCCAAGTTGGCGTATTCATGGTCCAACGTGGTGAGTGTTCTAGAGGTGGATTTCTCTGCTCTTCCACCCAATTATATGCAGATCTTATCAGGATTAAAGGATAAAGACCGGGGAATTCCGGTGCTTCCACACCGAAAAAGGGCCTTGTTCCGGTTTGCCCCGGGCCTCGAGGTTGAGGCCTTGAAATGGCTCAATTCGGAGATTTTGTGTGTGGTGGTACGAGATTCAGCAGAGAAATCCAAAGAAATGTGTTTTTTCCACTGCCCAAAATTGACTTTGGTGGCCAGGGAAAGGTTTCCGTTTACCACAGTTGAAGATCTTAACCTCCCAAGACTTCAAAACCTGCTCCAAATCTTCCGGCACCGGCCAGTGGTGCTAGTTGAGCCGGTGGCTTTGTATACTGGAACCACGATGAAATGGGCCGACCACCTTGTGTCGTTGCTCTCGGAAGAACGTTTTTCCGAGGCCCTAGGGTGTGCATACGACTACTACAGTTCTGAAGAAAGGGGCTGGCTTCTTTTATATGGACTTCCGCATACACTCAAGGAAAGACAGCAAGTGGTGGAACCTTTTCTCATCAAGATAATGCACGAAGCTGCATCTTATGTTTCGAAACCTGCTCCTTTTCTAGAATCTGCTCCTGTTTCAGAATCTGTATCTATTTCAGAATCTATACCTGTTTCAGAATCTATACCTGTCTCGGAATCTATACCTGTCTCAGAATCTATACCTGTCTCAGAATCTATACCTGTCTCAGAATCTATACCTGTCTCAGAATCTATACCTGTCTCAGAATCTATACCTTCTGTTACAGTTTCTGCACCTTCAGAAGATTCTGTGACATTGTCTGATTCCCATATTGGAGTGTTTCTTCAGGTGGTTTCGGAAATTACTGCAAACCGAGACGGCATATTGGACTCAGACCTCCTTGATGTCATTGAGCTAGTGTACGAGAATACTGCATCTAAACAGGCCTTTTTCGAGTCACTTTCAAGCTACATTCTTTGTCGGAAAATCCCCAACCTTTCCCCATACATATTCAAGCTTCTTGTGCAGTACTCGGTTGAAAATGGCTATGGAGAACGCTTGACCGAGATGATTTGTCTTTTGGATATTTCTACGCTTAACATCGATATGACTTTGAAGCTATGCAGGACCCATGGCTTGACTGAATGCAGTGTTTATATCTGGAACTGTGTTTTCCATGATTTTTTAACACCGTTGGTAGAATTGGTGGATGGGCTCTATCTGCAGGACCAAGATGATGAATCAGAAGAAAATCGCTACTTGGTTTACTCCTACATGTCCTACATTCTCTCTGGGCGCAAATTCCCCACTGATGAATTTATGGATGATCAGCAGGAAGTATTAGGGCGAGAGGCTATCTGTGGGCTTCTTTTCAGCGCCAAAAAAGTGGATAGTGCCCCCTTTTCGGGTCTCCACGACTCGCCGTTCCCCTACCTTCTTTTTTTCTTGCAAAAAAACAGTTTTGAGATGTTGGCGACTCTAAATGAGTTCTTGGAAAACCCAGTGTTGAATATAGAGACCAAAAATGGACTCAGTCGCCAGTACATCATGGATGCAGTCCTCGATACCTTCAGTGTCAACACCGATATTCTTGGGCCAAAGGACCATGTGCAGCTTGCGGTGTTCGTGGCCCGGAATTACCCCAAATATCACCAGTTTATCCGCATAGCCGATTCCGTGGTGCAGGATTCCGTGGACTGGTTACTCCGGGAACCCGGTTTGGAAAGCCATAAGGACCGGGAACTTGCATTGGAATGCATACTTCCGTTTTACTTTGCCCCTGATGAAACGTTTCTTTTGGAACAAATGAAAACGGCGGAGTTCTACTGGGCAGCGTTCCGGCACTATGTGCAGTCACACCTATATTCCAAAGCCTTGGATGTTTGGATGCAGAGTCAAGGCAAACCCATGGTGCAGGAGATTGATTTCCCCATGGTGGCCGATTTATTGGCCAATACGTTTAGTAAGGGAACCGTGGCTGAGCAGTCACGAGTACTTACTCTTTTGGGCCGCAACGGAGATTATTTCTTTGGGAATTTCCCCGAGGAAATGGCGTTTTTGGGTGGGAAATATTGCCTGAAAATCCATTTGTTGGCCTTGGATTGTTCTCCTGCTGATACTTACCGGTACCTCCAGATATTGAAGGAAGAGGAATTTGTGGAACCGTTGGCACGGGCATATATTGAGTTATCCTGCACATACGCTCCATCCAAGGTTACAGGGCTAGTTGAAAAACACAAGGCTATTTTGGGTATGAACCAATTGCTTTTGGATAAACTCAAGGAATATAATCAATATGAATCCATGGCGGTGGTTTATATGCAGGACAACCAATATGAGCAAGCACTTCTTCAGCTTATAGAAGCCATCAGTGTCTTAGGAAAAAGTGAGGAGGAAGAAATTGAAATTGAAATTGAAAGAGGTATTGAGAGGATTGTTACATTTGGAATTTCGATTTGCACGCAAAACCCTCAAACGTGGGGCCTTTTCATTGAAGGTCTCGTCACGTGCCCCCACCAAGTGGACCAGGCTATATACCGGAGTTTCCGGGCCATCATCGACTCCAACGGCGGCTCTTCAGCTCTTTTCAACAGTGTTCTCTCACAGGTGATGGAAAAAGCACAAATCTCCAATGTACGGGCCATTCTTCAAGATATTCTTACGTCGTTCTACTTTGAGAGCGAGTTCAACCTTATCAGTTTGTCCAAAGTGAATGATGAGATCCGCAAGGCCATGGAAATGCACCGGAGAGATGTATTAAGAGGCTGGCTTATACGGAATAAGAATTGTGCATCTTGTGGGAAGGTGGTTTGGGGCCCGGACATGGCAGATACGTATTCGGCCCACCAGGATATGGCCATGCAGGAAAGGGTCGGGGCTCATGCTCTGGGAGAAACCCCTGACTTGGCTCCTTATTCAGAGTGTCTGTTGGTGTTTTTTCGCTGTACACATATCTACCATGCAAAGTGTTTGAGGGGATTGAGTGAGAAAAAGTGTGTCTTGTGTACAGAGTGACTGATAAAATCACTGACAAAATCACTGGCTGACTGACTGACAAAATCACTGGCTGACTGAATGACAAAATCACTGACTGAATGTCTGACAAAAGACTGACAAACTGACAAACTGACGAAAGACTGACTGACTGAAAAGGGACAATTGGGAGATATTTCAAGTTACAGCAATAGACGTGTGGATCTATGGCATCTGTGCATCTCAGATGTACGATATTTCCGTGGATAAAATATGGATCCACTTCCATTACTTGGGTATGGTGATGTACGTGGTAGCGTCCTCTTTTCAGATACGCTCAACACCACCAGGAGTCATATTCTACACGTTCATGTTCTATACCTTCATGTTCTGCACGTTCATGTTCTATATCTTCATGTTCTATACCTCCATGTTCTATTTCCATGTTCTATTTCCATGTTCTATTTCCATGTTCTATACGTCTTCAGGTGTCTTTATGGTTAGCGAGCAACCGGAGGTGCGTGATAATAGTGCCTTCCCTGATTGGCCCGTTCTCGCAGAAGATATACGGAGCCGCTTTTCATTTATGAAGAGGCATATCCTTTTACCATGACCATGGAGATAAAAGTGATTGTCCAACAAAAGGTCGTTTTGAAAGTGCTCCTGTGCCAAGTCATGGCGCTCATAGTCTAAAGGGAAACAAAATGGAAGAACTGGAAAACAAATAGCGACACGAGGATATGGCAATGGGTCTCTGACCTTTGGGCTCAAGTCTCTATACTGTACATGACCTTAAGTGTTGACCTCCGGGAATGGATCTGAGTCTAGTCCAAGTCCAGCTCTCACGATGAGTCTGGTACACTTTCTACTCCATGGTACTAAGTCTGGCCTTTCTATTCCATGGTACTCAGCCTGGTCTTTCTATTCCATGGTACTAAGTCTGGCCTGACCCTGATTCCATGGCTTTGAGTTCTAGATGGTGATGGTTCAGCATTTTCGTCTACCAACTTCACGCTATGAACTTCACGCCATGAACTTCAGTTTCGTGCTCAAATATGCCTTTATGGACGGCTTGTTTCTTTGGTTTTTTTGCCGGTATTGAACATTCCGTTATTTACGTTTTCCCTCATGGCCACTTTGTTCTCGACACTTGTGGTAAAATAATGGGAGCTTGTACCTTTATATTGGGGTGAACCTTCCTACAACCGCAGTCAAAAAGTTTAAAACAAACAACTGTACCACAGGAACACATTGATCATTAATACTGTGTCCACATTGATCATTAAGACTGTGTCCACATTGATCATTAAGACTGTGTTCACTTGATCTATCCTGTGAGCAGTTGACGTCCAAAGCCTTAACCTTCATTAAACGAGCAATTCGGAGAAGGTTTTTCAGTTTGAACTCTTCTATGGTGAAAGCTACCATACTATTGAATTCCAGCTGCAAGGTAATAAGCATAATCTCAATAATGGCGTCCAACTTGTTCAACTTCGATGCAGTGGAGAGAAGCATATAGATGTAATGATAAGATTCGAGAAGAATCGAATAGTCCACTCTTTGAGTCGTCAGCTTGGAGTAATGCTTATGTAGCTTCAGTAGCTGTTTCTTAGAGAACCTGTTGGCCATTTTCTGTGAAGACCTGGGAGATCTCATCAATATCCAAGTTGGCAAAACGCTTGTCCCACTTATTGGCAAGCATCTTCTTTTTTTCTTTATTTTCTTTATTTTCTTTTTCTTTTTTTCTTGGGTTGAAAGAATGTCTTGGTGCTTGACCAAGCAAAGCTATATGGTGAGAAGATGAGGATATACTGTTTTAGCTCTTTTTTTTTGATTTTTCTATCAATATATTCCATTCATAGCATTTATCGATGCATATACAAACATTACGATTGCCATAACCAACAACATCTCAATTCTCTTTGAAAGTCAGTAGTTTAAGGCGAAACAGTGGAGTAAGACGATACAGTGGAGTAAGGTGAAATAGGGAGTAAGGTGAAATAGGGAGTAAGGTAAGTCAGTAGAGTAAGACGGATACACAGTGTTTTTCAAAACTATCCAAACCAGAATGATAAAAATGGTTCAAACCACCCTGGCGAAATTAAACAAACCAATACTTAAAAAGGTTTCGTACCCTCCTTCACAGAGTCTTTCAAAGCAAATGGCGTAATGCTTCACCCCGACTTTCATTAGAATTCAATATTGTGAATTCTTAAATCTAGATGCTGGTTTGAATAATTTTGAAAAACAATGTACAGTCTTTTTGAATACTATTCAAACCAGTGCGGCAATATGTTTTAAACCAGACTAGCAAAATTAAGCAGACCAATCATTAAAAAAAGTCTCGTACTTACCACTTAAAATTGTTAAGGATCAAGGATTTGAAATAGTAATAAACTGTTTATGTCAAATGTCAAATCTTTATTAAGTATTGTATTGAAAACACTAATTTCTCGAACCATTGGGTTGTTTAATTTTGATAGTGTGGTTTGAATTGTGTTGTCGCACTGGATTGAATAGTTTTAAAAAACAATGTACTTCGCAGATGTGTTGTATGTAGAGCAGTAATGTGATGAGAAGTTCAGTCCAGGTCCTCCGTAAACATCAGTGCCTCTACACTGGTTAATATTGGTGGGTCTGGTTATTGGGAGACATCTTGGTATGGTATATCCTCCTTTAGGTGGTGTATATATTTTTGGTGGTGTATATTTTTGGTGGTGTATAAATATTTGGTGGTGTATATATTTGGTGGTGTATATATTTGGTGGTGTATATTTTTGGTGGTGTATATATATTTGGTGGTGTATATATTTGGTGGTGTATATATTTTTGGTGGTGTTTTAGAATAGTGGGAGCTTGTCCTTTTATATTTGGGGTGAGGGACATATCGAGTCAGGGGAGAACTGTTTCTCTCAATATGGGTGTGTGTTCTGCATATAATACATTTTTATTGACCTGCACCTAACATCACCACCCTACTATTTCTTTCCTTAAAAATCCAAACCGCCTTAAAATTACAAAAAACTCACTATTTGAGGTTAAAGTTTAAGGTTCAAATGTATTCCACTGATTTAAAGTTATTTTTTTTCATTCGGGGATTTATCTTGGTGTTAGTAGTTTTTCTACTTCCGTGCACTATAGGAACAAATTAGAAATATGAGCGATACTCTTCTGGATTGACTCAGTTTTTTGCAAAAAAAAAAAGAAAGAGAAAAAAAAAAAAATAAATAAATAAAGGAAAAACATAATAGTATATAAAAAAATATGAAGGCGTTGGTGAATTGGTTGGGGGTTGAGGTGACTCCAAGTGTAGTACAGTGATTTTCAAGACTACAGTATTCAAATGAGCGCGGCCAAATGACAAACCACACTAGCAAAATTAAACAACCCAATGGTTCGAGAAATTAGTGTTTTCAATACAATACTTAATAAAGATTTGACATTTGACATAAACAGTTTATTACTATTTCAAATCCTTGATCCTTAACAATTTTTTTTTTTTTAAGTCATAGGTACGAACTTTTTTTTAATTATGGGTCTACTTATTTCTGCTAGTCTGGTTCGAAACATATTGCTGCGCTGGTTTGAATAGTATTCAAAAAGACTGTATTCGAGCAGTGATTTGTTAGCAGTGGTTTGTTAGCAGTGATTTGTTAACAGTGATTTGTTAACAGTGATTTGTTAGCA